>SNQN01002157.1:66563-78859 GCA_008642245.1 Bassia scoparia | reverse complement strand
GTGCGACGTGAAGTTGACACATAGACTAGATGGTGTAATCGTTGCATCAACGGGCAAAATTGAGTGTTTGCTTTATACGGAGTAATATATAACATATATATTAACTGAGTTAATTTTGATGTTTTTTAATTGAATTGTTGGTTTATTTGTTGTTTTTCAACAAGAATAAATATAATTGTCGCTGCACATTACAAGCTCTTGTAGATTTATAATTATTCGACAATAAGAATGTTAATGGAAAACAGTAAGTTTCGTTGGCTTCTCAATGTAAAAAAAAAAGATACCTCTAATTTTTTGGTGCACAACTTTTTGAGTTTTACAATGTTACGAAAAATCATTTTGAAATCAACCAAATTTTTTTATCGATTAATGTGAATGATATAGAAAACGTGACCGGATTAAATGCATATAATATGCAAAAAAATAACGTGTCTCATATTTTTCGTTGTAAACCTCTATATACTAAAAGAGAAATTTATTGTGTTATTTCCCGATTTTAGGAAATTTTCTATTTTAATCAAATAATTTGTAAGGTTTTTTAATTGAAAATAATTTGTATTTTAAAAAATTATAAAAGCTACGGAGTAAAAACGTTGATTGGAAGAAATTAGTGTTTTAAATTTTCTTAACCAATTTACATTTTTCCACATCTTGGTCGGGTGAGCATTTGACACTTATTGTAGATTTGAGCAACGATTCCAAACTCGGGTGGGATTTCAAAAATCCGATTGGGGCTTTAGGAAAGAAGAAATTTGGTGATGTTGTGCACCTATACAAGTTTCCATAAACCCGACTGATCACCTCTTGGACTTAATTTTTTGAGGCTTTATTTTGAAATTAGCTCAATTGCATACTCGACGGATCCGGTTGATTTTTGACCCGACTTTTTGTTTTCCTTCTTTTTTTTAGTGGGATGTTATATTCATTTAGGGAGGAATTCTTAGGGACGTTTTTTAGTGGGATGTTATATTCATTTAATCATGATTGAAAGTATTAGTTCCATTTTTTTTGTAAATAAAGATTTTATAACCAACAAAACAAGGATGATTAAACACAAGTATATAGTTTTTTTAGGCTTATTTAAGGGTGCATTTTTAGAAGCTTTTATAGTCCATTTAGTTGCATTCTAGCATTACCTACATGAATTATCCGTTTTGTGCTCTATTACGCTTCGCTTGTGGTTTCCTTAATTTTTCAGGAGTTTTGATATTATTTGGAAGCTTAGAAGCAAGATCGTATGAATTGAGATAATAGTTGAGAAGGAGGTTTGATTATTAATAGACGTAGCACATTGGGTTTAGGATATATGAAGTGATTTTAGCATCCATGAGAGTCGTGGCATAGCTTATTGAGTTGAATTGAGTTGAATCAAAGAAAACATCATAGTTTGCAAAAAGTTCAGCTTGATCACTTTCTCACTATTTTGCTCAATATCTTGCCAAAGGTACTTATTGGATTGAAGTGATTCAAGTGCGTTGGAAACTAGATTCAAAGTGGCTTCGCAACGGAGGTCACACGCTTCGTTTTGATGCCCCTAAAAGCTCAAATACACAGCCTCTCAAAGTCCACTCATCGATTCAGGAGCCCAAAACCAGTGCCCTATAGTTGCGACTTTTGTTGATGCGATTGCTGTTTTGGCCCCATTGGGTTCCCAGCGCCCTATGGTCCGTGGGTCAGCTGTGCAATATCCTCTTGATATTCCTTATTTTGTAGACCCAAAAATGTTTTTCTACCCCATTTTTAAGAGAGAATAAAATAGAATAGGAAGTGTGTTTGGGAAGGAGAATAGAACGCTAGAATACAGCAAAAAAAGGCACATTATTTCCTCTCTAAAAGGCTGTTTTTTTTTCCTCTCTTTGTTCTTTCCATTGTTATACTTCAAACAATTCGATGCAAACTCCTATTATCATGTTCAAGTTGTTTCTTATCTTATTCTCTTAGTTTTATTCATTGTTATTATTGATTATTCTTCTCTATTATATGTTTTGCTTATTTGATTATGTGTGATAATTTCCACCAAATTCTAGGTTAGGATGAACCCTAATAATGATTGATTTGCAATTGAATTCCCAAATTCCCCAACCTTGATTAATTTACAAATTCCCCCCCCCAAATTTCAATTTAGAGTTGGTTCTATTTATCATTCTTTGTTAAAATAATATGGGATGAATGTGATTAGGTTTGCAACGAAGTTATTCTTAACTTTGTTTTTTGGAACTCTAAATTGGAGATAAAGGAAAATCACCACGAGTAGATGATGAAATTTGTTAGAATTTTTAGGCATGCTAGGCTTAAAGGTCTTAAATTGGCTTGAATCCGTAAGAATTAGTAGATAGCTTTGTTAAGGAAGCTCTTGATTGATCGAAGAAATCATATAGTATTTTAGGGCGCTTTCCATCCTATGAATTGTTTGATTTTAATTTGAAATCAAGGGGGGAAGGGAATTGCTTGTTGAATTAGTTTTCATGTTAGTGGGAATTCTTAAACCTAGAATTCTGTTAATTCTTGATATTTCCAATTAGTTTGAATTTGCTTTAGTTGTTTAGTTTACATCAATCTCCTCTTTATTTTGATTACTTTCTTGGCACTAATTGAAGTCAATATACACTTTGAACCACATAGTCTCTTGGATCGACTTACTTTGTCCGACTACATAGTTAGGAGAATATGTAGGTTATTTTTGTTAGGTGCAACACGCCTTCAAATTTTGGCGCCGTTGCCTGGGGACTAACGGAGTTGTTAAATTAGTTTATCTATTGATTTACTTTTCTAAGCTTTTGATTTGCCAAATTGTTTTGGTTATTTTCCTTTTGTTATTTGATCTTTTACTTCTAGTTTTTCTTGTTAACTGCAACTCGAACGAATAGGTCCAACAGAACTTGATTCTAATAGACTTGAATCGAGCTACTGCACGAGGCAAGGAGGTAAAGAAGAAGGAGAAGAAATCAGATTTTCACAGGAAACAATGGCTGAGGAACGGTGCCTAAGTCACTTTTTGGGATATGGTGTACCAAGACACTACAGACTGGGCACTATTAGCATTGTTGACCAACTATGTCAAGCTGGCAAACTTCGAACTCAAGCCTCAGATTCACCCAGTTCTTCTCCAATGATTCAATTTGCGGGGCTAGCTAACGAATGCCCCTGTAAGCCATGTTGGAGAGTTTCTTGGATAAATGTGATATCTGTGAAATCACAATGTGAGTGAAGATGCTATTTGACCTACGCTTTTTTCATTCATCTTCGAGATAGAGCAAGGGAGTGGTTGAGAGAGAAGGTGTTGGAACTTTTGATAACTTGGGACAAACTTGCTAAGGCTTTCTTGGTGAAGTTCTTGGGGGCAAGAAAAACCGCGAAGTTGAGGAATGAGCTAGCAACCTTTAACAATCTGAATGACGAGTCATTGTATGAAGCATGGAGAAGGTTTTCTAGCTTCAAAGGCAGTGCTCATCATGGGATCCCCGAATGGATGTTGATCCAAATTTTCTATAGATGGTTTTGACACATGAGTTCCGTATCTATATGAAATAACCAATTTTCAATAACCAATTTACATTTTTTCCACATCTCGTCGGGTGAGCATTTGACACTTATCATAGATTTGAGCAACGATTCCCGACTAGGTGTCCAGGAAAGAAGAAATTTGGTGATGTTGTGCAACCATACGAATTTCCATAACCCGACTGAGTCACCTCTTGTGACTAATTTTTGAGGCTTTATTTTGAAAATTAGCTCAATTGCATACTCGACGGATACCGTTGATTTTGACGGCCGACTTTTTTTTCCTTCTCTTTTTTTTTTAGTGGGACTGTTATATTCATTTGAGGAGAATTTTTAGGGACGTTTTTTCATTATTCTTTTAAGCTCTTGTATTGTGATTTATGTTCTTGTACTCTTAGATTTGGGGATTACTAAATCAACACTTTACCATTGTAAATTAATCATGTTGAAAGTATGAGATCCATTTATTTTTTTTGTAAGATAAAGATTTTATAACCAAGGAAGAAAACAACAAGGATCTCCACCCTAACCCACACCTTCAAAATGAGGGGAGGAAAGAGAGCACACCAACAACAAGAAAACAAGGCTTGGACAAATCCGAAGCTCAAAAAAAACAACATTACCCTACAAGCACTCTAAAGCAATAAGCGAATAATCAGTTAATCGTTTAGAGGCTTTGTTGAACATATATAAAATTTCGACAACACCAAAGAGCATAAAACTGTTTCAGTTGAAAGCGCGAATATATCTCCTGCTAGTTTCATCACTTTTCTTGCAGCAACAAAGGGCTATTTCATTATCCCAATAGTGATCTGCCGTGCTATTCCCCAAGTCAAGAAGCACATGTTGGCCAAACCGAGCAGAAAAAGGGCATTGAAGAAATATGAAGATAGTCCTCATCCCAGTATGCACAATTAACAATAATAGGATCAATGTAGGATTCCAAGAATGCAAACTATCGGCAATCACTCAACCCCCAGAAGAGTAAGGCCACAACATAAAAATACCTCGGAGTTAAAGCTCCATGATGATAAATACCGTCTTCCAAGGACCTTAGGAGCTTGAACGACGCAGTGAGCATATAACCAGTGATAGAAAATTTACGCAGAGTGAAGGAATTGAGTCTAGCCACCACAAGTATTAATCATGCTGTCGGAGGCTTAGTCCAATTCCTATTTCTTGTTTATTGTTGTTTACTTTTATTGCGTTTCTCCATTGTATTGAATTTGGGAGTTCCCCATGGAATTCTATTGTTGAATTTCTTGTCATTTAAAATATGTAGATGAGTAGGTTTACTTCAGGATGATTGGTGAAACTCCTGCAAGGTCATGATATCTTGCTTGATTTTTAGGATTTAAAATTGTGTTTGTATGGCAGTTCTTTTGATGGGCTTTATGGATTGATGCCATATTTGGTCAATTTGCAAGTATTATTTGCTCATTATATAAGCGAGAGCTACGAGTTTGAGCCTTCGAATGATTCTTTTTGAACATTAGCCATAATCACGATCAGCTTGTTATTGTTTAACTAGTGTTTTGGTCCAGCGAGCCTGCGGGTTATCGTTCGGACAAAAAAATATAACGTGTATGTTATATATAAAATTGTTTATTTTGTGAGTTCGTTTGGTAGGTAAACTTAAAAGACAGACTGAAAAGTTTTTTTCGCATGAAAATAGTACTTGTCATGTACTAAAAAATAGAAGATAATACATTAACCTTTAAATTAGTTATATATGAACATAAGACTAGTTATAATTATTTGATATGATAATTATATAATGTGTGGGATTAGTGGGTTAAACTGTAGATAGGATAGATATAGATAGATAGATAGATAGATAGATAGATAGATAGATAGATAGATAGATAGATAGATAGATAGATAGATAGATAGATAGATAGATAGATAAGATAGAATAGATAATAGATAGATAGATAGATAGATAGATGATAGATAGATAGATAGTAGATAGATAGATGATAGATAGATAGATAGATAGATAGATAGATAGATAGATAGATAGATAGATAGATTAGAAGAATAGATGAAGATAGATAGATAGATAGATAGATAGATAGATAGATAGATAGATAGATGATAGATAGATAGATAGATAGATAGATAGATAGATAGATAATAGATAGATATTAGATAGATAGAATAGATTAGATAGATAGATAGATAGAATAGATGATAGATAGGATAGATAGATAAATAGATAGATGATAGATAGATAGATAGATAGATAGATAGATAGATAGATAGATAGATAGATAATAGATAGATAGATGATAGATAGATAGATAGATAGATAGATAGATAGATAGATAGATAGATAGTAGATAGATAGATAGATAGATTAGATAGATAGATAGATATGATAATAGATAGATAGATGATAGATAGATAGATAGATAGATAGATGATAGATAGATAATAGATAGATAGATAATAGATAGTAGATAATAGATAGATAGAAGATAGATAGATAGATAGATAGATAGATAGATAGATAGATGATAGATTGATAGATAGATAGATGAGGATAGATAGATAGATAGATAGATAGATAGATAGATAGATAGAATAGATAGATAGAATAGATAGATATTCAAATCCTATCCCCATGCTATTGTTGATCACGATCGATGCATAGTGAATCCTATAGCCCTTGATTTTTAATTATCGATTTATTTCACTCTTAATCTTTTGCGTTCCATATGTAGATAACGAAAACTGCCGACTTTTTGATTGTTAATCTAAGTGAATTTGGTTCAAATTGTATTTAACTGTCCTTCTTAGTGGTTGTGACCCCAACTTCGAACTATACTAGTTAGTGATTTTGGAATTATATATTGTTAGTGAAGATGACCTATAACATAAGCTAGCAATGAATAGCTGCACCTAGATAACTAAATGTTAAGTGTTGTTCACTTCAATTTGATCGATCAGTCGAATCAATCGATGTTTCCCACAATCTTGTCTACTACTGCATTGTTACAAACCCTTACAAGCTAAGTAGGTTGTTATATACTACTAGCATATTTGTGGCACTGTGATGCATGCGATATTATTTTCCTTATTGTGATTCTTATAATCTAAAATCAGCCCTTAAATTAAAGAAAATGATTGAAGATCTCAACTATAAAATGATAATTATGAAATGACAATTTGTCATTAACCACCTTTTATAGGGGTATTTTGCACAAACCGGACACCTTTCTAAAAGTATCACTGACAAAAAAAAAAAAAACTCGTATAGCGCGGAAGTTTATGGGATAAATTTTGGAAAATTTCGTTCTAAAATAGGGACGGATTTTGGATCGATTTTGGAATCCGTCCCTAATTGTATAATGTTTGTTAGGTTGACCTCCAATGGCAGAAATAGTGTAAAAATTAGGGACGGATGTTTGTTAGGTTGACCTATTTAGTTTCTCAATACAACAATGGTTTGCAAGTTACGGTTTTTTATCCGTAACTTTCTCTACGGATATCCTATGGAGGCCCATAATATATCAAACTGATCGGAATTGCGACGCGCATCTCATGGCCAATGCTCAAAGGTATTTGGAGTCCATCTTCATGTTAAAAAAGGCCTCTAGAGGACCCAAATTTGGAAAACAATAAAAATGAAATTTAGGGGCGGATTTCAAACACCCGTCCCTAATTTAGGGACGGATTTCAAAATTCGTCCCTAAATTCCCCACTACTTCTGCCATCACATTCCATCTAAGAAAAATTTTAAATTTAGCGATGGATTTTAGAATCCGTTCCTAAATTTAGTTACAGATTCCAAAATTCGTCCCAAATTTAGCTATGGATTCCAAAATCCGTCCCTAATTTAGGGACGGATTCTAAAATCCGTCGCTACTTCTGCCAGCACATATTTACAAATTTTGGCGATTAACGTATACAAGTTGGTCGTTGGAGTAGTTGGTTGAGGCTTTAGTTGGTGACTTTGAGGTCACGAGTTCGAGCTGGACGAGTTGCTATTAATAGTTGATTAGTATGTGATTAAAAGGTGATGTAGAGGTGGTTAACAAGTGATTAAGAGTAATCACCCCAAAATTTTAATTTTATGACCCGTTCCTAAAACCTTCGTCGCTAAATCAAATTAGCAACGAATTTTGCCCATTCAGCAATGGATTATGTCCGTCCCTAAAACGAGTTTTTTTGTAGTGAGTCTAAAACCACCTTTTATAAGTTTTTTTTTTGTTGACCACCACTTGTTGGCCATTTTCCAGCGTTGACAGGTGTAAGGCTTCACCCCCTTCAAGGGGGTTGACCTCAGCTTCAGTGTCATGGAATTGAGCCATGGAATCCGCATGTGAATGCGTTGGGGTGTGTTGTCGAGTTGAGGGGATCGCCACCGTGCCTATACAGGTTAATCACGGACGCTCGAAACATTGGTGCCAAACTAATGGCCCCACAAATAGGTCCAGTAACCAAAGTGTGGGTTCGGACATGGTACCGGATTGAATCAGTCAACCCAATCCGCCCGGATATGTAGCTGCCTCTACTCGCGTCTCATTGTAGTTCCATAAGTCATAACAACTTGAATCAAGAATCCTATCGATTTGATCTTGAAAGCGCACTAACCTTATATATACTAGGTGGGTTGCTATTATGTACAACAAAGACTTCTACGCATGGATAAAGCAATTCACTTGATTGTTAGTCAATATTATAAGGTCCCTAGAAAACCGTCTCCTGATTATCTATTTTAATGTCCATAAGCAATTGAATCTTGGTCTTTTTTAAGCAACATACAAGTGTAGTAGAAAATATGTTGTACCAACGAAACCATGAAGACAAGGTTATAAAGCATAATAATTACGATGTGTTGTCCTTCTCACCTTGTCTCTGCGATAGAACAAATGTTACAGTAAAACTTAAAAGGAAACACCCTTTGATCGAATTGTCTAATCGAAACAAATTTAAACGCTTGTATTGACAAAATAACAATATGCACAATAACTAAAATTGTTCTGACAGATGATGAGAATAATAAAAGTGTAACGAAAACGAAATGAGAACAGTGAGTAATCTCGAGTATACCTTGATTTTCGTTCGTTGAATCGTTCGAAAAGGGGGCCTGCGAAATCGTATTTAATGTGTATGTGTATGGACAAGAGACTATCGTTGAAAGTTTTTGAAGTCGTGAAGTGTTGTGTGCTGAAAAAGGTTGTCCCAAAACTCCGAGAGGCTCAGGCCTATTTATAGCACGAAGCACCATAAGGAGCGTATATACGCTCGTGCGGGAGCGATTACGCTCATGCTGGAGCGTACATACGCTCATGGCGAGCGTAATATGACGCTCATGGGGAGGTAATACGCTCTTGAAGCTATATACGTGCAGTTATTTTGCCTTGATTTCGAAATTTTTCTTATGCGCAAGATTTACGAAACATGAATCTACGACATCCCCTCCTCCAAGAAATACGATTCAGGGAGTTCTATTCGGAACTTCCGTGTATATTTTTTGGTATTTTTCCGTATTTCTGGCGTATTCCCACGTATTTTGATATTCGTAAAATTGCAAAATTCATAGAAAAATCTTCAGAAAAATCAGAAAAATAATCTAAAAATACTGGTGAACTCAGAAAAATAAGCAAGAATTGCAATGAAAATTGAAAATTCATGAAAAATCACCAGTGCAAGCTGTTTAAAATCTGTACATTAACAGAAAAATTCCGAAAAAATAAGGGAAAATGATTAAAGAAAATCTTCTTGCCGTGCTTGAATGACCTTTGCCTCATGATTTCCGAGTGTGATTTCACATATTTTGAAATTTCTACCGAGTTCAGTTGCGTCTTTTCGAAATCGAACGATCTACGAAACGTATGTATTATGTTTCCATCACGATACTCTATTTGGGAACGACACATTTGGGTGTCTACAAATAGGTCTTGCTAGTACGTATCCGATTACAAAAACTTTTAATTTTTTTGCCCTTTTAATCCCCATTTTCTCACCCATAACCCCTTAATTTCACTCTTAGAGCCTGTTTGGCGTTAGAAAGGAAATGTGAAAAGGAAGGAAGTGGAAGAAAAGTATACACTTCGTTCATCATTTGGTTAAAAAATTAAAAGGAATTGAAAGGAAAGTTTCTAGTACATTTATTTCCATTCCCTTTCAATTTCTTCCCAAAATTGGGGGAATTCGAAAGAAAAGAGAAATAAACTTAATTTTTATTTCTTCCCTGTCCTCTTATTAATGTTCTAACCCAAATTAATATGACAATGATCCTGACCCACTTAGACCCGCTAGACCCAACCCATTATAATGTATTGGTTTAGAAAATTTTAGACCATTGGTCTGGTCGAGTATGAGTCGAAAGAAATGGTCGGGGATCCCATACACAGACCCAGACCCGCCCACCCTACCCGTAGTAGGACCCATATATTATCCTAAAATTTGTGAAATGAAAATGAACTGATTTTGTTATGTGTTTGAAGCTAGCTAGTGATTGGTCGGACTAGCGATAATTTAGCTATTTTGATGATGAGATTGTAGTGGAACAACTATGTATGAATGTGACATATTGAATTTGATATGTTTAAGTTTTATGCAGGTATTTTAATATTTTAAAGCAATTTGTCGTCACTAGTACAAAACATCAGAAATAGGGTAAAATAATTAATGGAATTCAAATTGTTCGATTTAAAAAAATTAAGAAAGACTCATTTAGGACCCTGTAGGATCCATAGACCCATAAGAGCCGGTGGGTTTGGGTATGTGCCAAAATTGTCAGACCCAACCGATTGTGTCGGGTCTGATTCAAAAAATAGCGGATATGGTTTGGGTCTTGCGGCAGCCGTAGCGAGCCGATCGCGTGATGCTCTTACATTGCCATCTTTCTAAACAAATATTAAGAAAATAAATGATATCCTTCGCTGGTGCTTCGTGATGGAACCAAATGCATTGAGAAAATACAACTATATTTCCTTGTCTGTTGCTCTTCTTGTCTTTCTTTCTTGTCTCTTCGCCTTTTCCTTTACTAATAGTTAAAAACCAAACAGGTGTACTGTTACCGATTGCTCCCTATTATTCGGATCAGAAATCAAGCGAAGCAAATTCCTCATATATTGCAAATTGGGTCTTTTATTGTTCATCATAACTCTCATTGCATCACAGCATTGTGTAGTATGTGGGTTCACATTAATTGGTAAGTTAATTTTGTTTTTTTGCATTGTTGTTTCTTGTCAAATAGTTTTTTTTTTTTTCAATTGAATTTTTGTGGTCAATTTTGTTCCTGGTTTTCATTTTTCTGCTCATTTGTTTGAAATTGTTGATTGAATGTTTGTTTTGTTGGGATGGTTGTTGTATTTGGTTGTGTTTGTCCTCTGTTAGGGTATTACAGTTCCTATCTCTGTTTCAATGTTGATTGTTAAATTAAGGTTTGAGTTGATTGTTGATTGACTTGTTATGCTCTTGAATCAGATTTCACGATTTTTGATCGACCTTTCCAGTAGAAAGCATTTGTTAAAAGCTTCATATCCTTACTGGAGAGAGAGAGCAACGGAAATGATGTTGCTGTAATAATATTAGGAATTTTAAGGTGGTTTTTTAGGGAAAAAAAAGAGACTCTATTTGAAAAAAAAGGTTTAGTATGTCACCGTGGACCTGCAAGTGACATGATCCAGTTTGTCATACTAATTCCAAATGAACTAATAATACAATTCAAAAATGGGACTATATATTTTAACGTTATCACTCAATAGTTTGCCAAAAATATTTATTACAATTTCACCGCAACAGACACATAGGATCAATACCATCGATATATCATCTTCTAGCTTCATTTCATCCCATATAAACATAGCCATCTATCAAAGTTGGCTCAGGTATATTTTCAATTCATTATTGCAATTTTATATGATTCAACTCATTATGTTTTACTCCTTCATTTAATTTAATTAATGTCAAGAAATGACACAAGTATTCCTAGGGCACTCATCAATGGTTTGGTAGCAGTAATACATGGGAGGGACTGGTGGGGGGTTATATGCCCTGCAAGCCTTAATAAGCTCAGCAATCTTCTTCTCTTCCTCTTCTTTTTCCTTCTTCTTCTTCTCATCATCCTCCTTTTTGTCACCTTCCTTTTTGTCACCTTTCTTGTCGTCTTTCTTCTCCTCTTTAGGGGGGCCCACTGTTACTATTTGTGCATTCCACTGTTTCTTTAACTTGGTTACCACGGCAACTGGATCAACTTCTCCTATAACTGTCATTTTGCTCTCCTTCATGTCAACTTCCACTGAATTTATTCCTGCATTTTTATTATCTTATTGTCATTAAATACGCTAATTTTCAGGTGAACTCGGGACCACCTTCTCAAATATGGTTCCGAACAAGTGTTTATGTCTAAAATGTAAATGTTCATTTCTAATCAAATATAAATGTTAATCTTCAAATACAAATATTCGGGTATGATATGCAAATGTTCATAGAGATCGTATTGCTCATTATGATCTTGAGTCCTACGTAGACCAACTCGGTCCATTAAATTAACAATGTTTTCGTTAGCATAACATTGTTTGTTAGCCCCATTTTTCCTCGATTTTTCTATTGTTAGGAAAAATGTGATATTTCAACAACTTACTTTTGTTTATTATTATTATTATTATTACGTTTAGATCACATCATCACTATGTTGAATAACTGGAAAATGGTAGCACAAGTACAAAATATTCTGTTCTTGTTACTAATTTATTATAGTACTTTTTTGTTAGCTAGTGATCATGATGTTAATCCTCAAGCCATTTTCCTCACCAAACACAAATTAAATTAATTAA
>SNQN01002157.1:22150-62955 GCA_008642245.1 Bassia scoparia | reverse complement strand
TTTTATGTAGAAAGTATTAATTACTTCGTATGTATGTCATCAATATATATAATTTCGTTGCTGATAATTGACTACCTACATATAAATTTCATAGTCGTAACCTAAGGATGATTCTTTTAGGAAATGATATTTTATGCATTATAGTGATGCTATATAATTGACGGGCCATAGTAAGATTATGAGTTTTTACTTTTTAGGTGAATTACAACCAAACTTAATTAATTTCTAGTTAATCACTATAATAATTTTATCAAGTCACTAATTTTTACTCGACGGACCGTCATTTTGATCGATTTATATTTAGCAACATTTGCAACCATATCAAATGACTCATTAATAAGCCTTTTTACAAGTTCTAATATATTTATTTCCGTAGTTGAAATTTACAATACGTCGTAGTTAAATAATACGATGTTAATTATTCACAATCTCTTGTGATTAACTTAACATACATGTCTATATAATATGACAAGGAATAAATAACCTAGACAAGAAGAAACTTCGAGTTTCTACTCATACTTTTAACAAAAGTTCAAATAAAAAAACAGTAAAATAACATAACTTTTCTTCCCATATTTAATATTTAAGTAGTGAGTTGTATAAGAAGACCTTAATAATTTAGCTAGTTTTGGAAAATAAAGAATAGAAAGAATCAGAGTTACCCTCAAGAGAAGAGACTGCTTTCATGGCCTTTTGCTTGTCTTTGTCATCATGGATGTTCAATTTCACCACCACTTTCTACACAACAATCAACCCACAACCAAATTTAATCATCAATCATCATCACCATTCAATTCATAACATTTTGATCTTCCTTGTAACATAATTATAACATAACTCATGCAAAGAAATCAATAAGCCCAGGGCAACGCGCTCCGCACATAGTAGTCCAAAACTCAAAATGCAAGTAGAAGACAGCTAAATCAAAAATAGATCACCATTAATAATGGTTCATTCTACGTCAGCTTGACTACTTGACTAGGACGCCGACTCTAGAATCAAGTGAGCTCACCAAAGATAGGACAATCAACCAAGCTAATTAAGCTAAGCTAAGACTATTAAGAGTTGGAGAGATTAACCATTTTTTAATCCAARCAGTCGTTATTAGACCATAATTAGGTTGCCAAAACTCATTTCGGTTCAATTATGATTGAAATTATTTAACCTAATCATGAGTTATTAGTAATTTAATAAGCAATTTCGATTCAACAGTTGAAAAGCAACTATCAAACTAAGCTTGAATAGTGTGCTTCTACATGCCTTATGCAAGTTTATGTCATATCCCAATCCTTCATTAAAATAATCTTAAGCATTATTCCCATCTTAGCCATTTCATGTATTCCTTTYGTAATATATTAACTGCAATAAGTTAACATAAAATAGATTAAATGTCCAACTATTATCAAGATATAAATCCCTTTTTGAATGCTACATTTTCAAAGAAAAAACTCTWAAAAAAAATATGACTACAGTCAACAAACAAAAGTATAAATTATGACCGTTATAGACAATTTTATAACATAGTTTTCGGAAAAAGTGGTAAAACATCGACAATTATGAATAAAAAAAATCTAAATAAAATTATCTATAGGCGACTATAGCTGGTGAAACAACATACTAGCAAATGAGCAATGACGTTAAAATACTACAAGTAGTTTTTTAAAATTTTATTTTAAAGATGTAATACCAAAAAAAAAAAAAACACTGGTGGAACTATCGATGTCCAAAAGTGCCTTCCCGTCCTTTCTCCCTTCTGCCTCTTCCAAGTTATCAAGTGAAATTATTGTGTTTGTGACTTTGTGACATATTCATAAAGATTTGACAGTCAAAACTCCCAACAGCTGAACCAGGTGTAAAATCAGCTAATCGTCCTACCTAAACAGTTGCCCCATCTTGCAGTGATTTACGAGCAACCTCTAATGCCTCCTCCACAGAAGTTGCACTTTGCAGCTTGGCTTTGTCTACCAAAGGTTGAGCCTTTGCAAGTTCGGGAAGAAGTTGGAATTCCTGAAACAGTCGTTAATTTCAGCTCATTACTTCCAATTAACATCCTATATGGAACACTGTAATGTAAATGAATTTTATACGAAGTCAATAATTAGTGAGTCCAAATGTCCGTGGTGATAGTTGAGCTACCCTCAAGTATCACTACCATTCTTGAATCTTTTTATAAATGACRAATCAAATTCTTGTGTTTATTACCACTTTGAATTGCAAGAATGAAATTGGGTGGTGATGGAAATGCACAGAGAAAAACAGATGAGAGGAAAATGTAACAGGACACTACCATTTGGGCATTTGCCATAAACATTAACATACAATTTTATTTTATTTTATATCTACATACAATTTTCATTACATAAGTAGGTTTGACTTCATTCAAATTACCTCAAGTTATAACCAACTACCAATACGCAATGCTTTTCTAGAACCATTAGCCTGACCAATTCTTACTTCCAGATATATAGGTTGAAGAAACCTTGATACTCGGAGAGTACACATTACACACAAGTACTATATACGTATATTTTGTTTCCAAGAGTGTACTTGATATCAAATCAGTAGGCGATCCTTTGCACATTATAATGATATATCACAACTAAATCTAGAAAAGCAACAATGAGGAAAGAAAGATTATGCTAATACCTCAGGACTTCCACTTTCAACGAGAACTCCTTTCAGTCTCCCTGTTAAGTAGGCAGAAAAGGTTAAAATCTTAAAATCTTAAGATCTCTAACAAATAAAAACCTACATGAAGAATGAGAAGATTGACAATTTATACCAGAGTCTATCCAGAACGTAGCAATCTTCGGATCAAAGTTCCCAACCTCAATTGTTTCTCCAACTGCACAATAAGAAAATATGGTAGGTTTCAGGTACAATAAATAAATAAAACAGACTGTATATTTGCTGTAGTTAAAAGCAAAGCCTTCTGGACAACGATCTTACCATTGTCCCCGAAGAATTGCCACCATACTTTTCTTTGGCTCCCTTCATACTCAAATACCCTCGAGTAGAAATARGGGAGATAATCATATCTACATTCAAGCAGAAATAATAGTTATTAAGAGAGATGTTCAGAATATTGTCAGGAGAGTACCACAACAAAAAAAATCTGAAATGGAAAAGATAAAAGATAACATACGTGTGAGTTCGAGCAGTTAAAAGTGCACTGACACAATGCTGTGCAGATTTACGAGCATGATCCACATGCTCTACTCGAGCAATACGGTCATACATCTGCCAAAACATGTATTCATTAATTTCTGTAGTGAGGTAAAGCAACAGCTTTNCCTATATAATTTAGCTAGTTTTGGAAAATAAAGAATAGAAAGAGATCAGAAGTTACCCTCAAGAGAAGAGACTGCTTTCATGGCCTTTTGCTTGTCTTTGTCATCATGGATGTTCAATTTCACCACCACTTTCTACACAACAATCAACCCCAACAACCAAATTTAATTCTTCATCATCATCATCACCATTCAATTCATAAACATTTTGATCTTTCTTGTAACATAATTATACATAACTCATGCAAGAAAATCAATAAGCCCAGGGCACGCGCGCGCACATATATATATATAGATGTCAAGATGTGATGATCGATATGAAACAGCGCAATATTTTCTTAGAAATTACATACAATATTAAAATTCAAAGAATTGAATGAAAACAACTTCATAATAAGAAAACATGCACGACCCAATCAAACTGGAAACCTTAAACACAAGTATTATTAGAGTTAAATTAAATATTTACCTTAATTTCCATCGCAGAACGAAAGATGAGTTAAACTAAAATAAACCAAAGGATGATATCACAGAAGACTAGAAGATCAGAGAAGACTAATAAGAAACAAGGATATATAATTTAACGCAAATTGTATGTATGTGAGAGAATTGAAGCAGAGGAGTTGCTTTGATATTTCAACTAAGGAAAATTCTGCAAAATTTCCTTGGACTTGATTTTTATTTGATTTGGACTCACACAACACACATAAACTAAGCTACTATATATATTTTGAGTCGTCACGTCGTCAACACGGCATCTTTTATGGTRGTATTACGTAGAAAATTAAATTAATTAAAAATGGCATTTTAAAATTTGGATTATCATAAATGATCAAGATTTAATGAAGTAAATATGAAATATATAAAATGATCATATTGTAATTAGAATAATATTATTATGTGGAATATGAATTGTTAGATCCAACGAACCATTGATTAGCCTGACAATTTGACTAACATGGCTTGAATATTATAACGTTTACTTGATTATTGAAGTCCACTTCACTATTACTAAGCTAATTGTTTTCGTTCTCTTATACATTAATATATTCCACTCTCGGTTAAGAAGATTGCAATGGTGAGATTTGAGTGGTGATGTTTTTCTTCAGTGAGAGTTGCGGTTACTAAATTGGTATGAGTAAAGATTAAGAAATTAAGGTAAAAAGTCAAATATTTATTTGAGTACTTTTTTAATAGGGCACAATAAAATGTTCATAGTTATTAATTGTTAAGTAAGATAATAGTAGATGAGAAATGGAGCTAGGCACTAGTGGCTAGCCAGGGCCTAGCCATGCCAAGTTCGTGTCCGATTGAAGTGTACTAACCCTCAAGATAACTCGATAAATTTATATAAAAATCATCGGTCAACTTATAAGAATGAAGTGCATGCACACTCTAAAAGGCCATAAACCCATGAGTCCATGATCGACTAAAGAGTATATGTTACTCCTGTCGTGTTGGTACATACCAACAACAAGCTTGTGTTAAGTTGGGTAAGAAATACATCCACCAATTGCAAATTTGAAAACTATCAATGAGTATATGAATGTTTCCACTAAATATATAAGTAATGCAAATAGAACATCCCCGTATTGGAATCATAAAACACCAAGATGTTCTGACATTTAAAATCCATACAAAGTTTCTAGATTTTATAAGATAAGCATTAAGGTCATTAAAGCATTCTCTTGTACATCAATATGTCTACCATATGTCTAAAATGAAAACTTTCTATTATTGTAACAAGTATATGCAAATAGGACACATTACAATAACTTAAGTAACATCCACTCCCTTAAACTAGCGCCTTTCGTTCTCCTCCTTGTTTCTCTGTTCTGAGAAATCTATCCCTTTAAAGGACAATTTGTTTTTTGTTTTGCATTTCTGAGATTTTTTAATACTCATAATTTACCAGTACCATTTCATGTCTATGTTAAAATGCCAATCCTCGAGCATGTCCAAACAGTTAGACCACGACGTTAATTCACGTCTACAGCAATTCAATCCCCTGTGTTGAAAACGTCGGCAATAAAAGAAAGTACCCCGTGATAAAATGTTCATTTGGTAAAGAAATAGCAATGAATTATATTATAAGGGAGACGGTTATTGTTGTGGTAGGTGCATGGTAATTTGGTTTCAAATTATTATAATAAGATAATAGTTAAGTGATTTAAGTGGAACAAAGACATGGCTTAGAATGTGGAGAGAATTGGAGGCACAATTAAAATTTTTCTAAAAATAATGGGTGCATGCTAGAAACTGAAGAAACTCGTATAACAAGTAACTCCGAGAAAATTCCAATAATTCATATTACATGTGTCCCTCCAATGCATACAAATACACTCGATCATTTTCATTCATTAGCATAGTGTCCAAACCTCAAATGCGTATTAATAGGAAAAAACTGAATGAAGAAGAATGCAGCATGAATGAAAGACTTTCTTCTTCTTCGTTTGATGGTTTACATCGCCTAGGAATTGAATCTCGTATTATATAAGTGAAGGGGGAGAAGATGTGTCCCCTTCAAAATTACCAATTTTTACCTTAATGAAATTAAATGCTCTCTTCTATAGAAAATTAAATTAAATAAAATTAAAATTAAAAATTAAAGGTTCATTGTCATATTAAATGCAATTGTTTTTAATTCTTCGCCATATATATTAAGTGAATGGAATATCCCTTTAAAAAAATTGTGAAGATGAACGAAAAATTTGAAATTTCAATAAATTTCAATGAAGTTGAATTATTGTTTTATACTAGACATGTTAAAAGAATGTGCATGAAAAATGAGTAAAAATTAGTTTGAACAATGTAAACTTAATTCATAGAGGGAAAACGAAAATGTAGACATGAATTTTACTATGACTTATATCTTAACCTAACTACTAGGTGAATTATCTATTTAGTACGTACTCTCATGATGTTAATCAAACTTTTTCTAACTTTAATCAAATTATACACAGTTTTTTCCACTTTACAAGTTGACAAAAGTATTTAGGGTAATCGATGTACAATTAAAATTGTACTGTACATTCAGATTGATAGTGACCATTTGTTAATAATGTAACTTTTATATACTATAGTGTTTGACCCTTATTATTTATCACTTATCGAATGCTAAATTTGAGAATGAGTGATCATATTGATATAAAGGGTCACTATATTAATATAAAGGGTAATATATGTTGGATGTAACAATAATTTATTAATACAGTCCGAGCATACATACCTTCTGGTTGACATGCCACGAATAGCGTGCAGAAAAAATACTAGACATTTTCATATTGAGGCCACACATAGTATCCAAACTCAAATGCAAGTAGAAGACAGCTTAACTCAAAAATAGATCACAATTAATAATGGTTCAGTTCTACGTCAGCTTGACTACTGCTAGGGACGCCGACTCTAGAACAATGTGAGCTCACCCAAAGAATAGGACAATCACCAAGCTATATTATAGCTAAGACTAAGACTTATTAAGAGTTGGAGATTAACCATTTTTTAATCCAACAGTCGTTATTAGACCAAATTAGGGTTCCAAAAACTCTCAGTTTCGGTTCAGATTATGAATTGGAAATTTATTTAACCTAATCATGAGTTTATTAGTTAATTTAAGTAGCATATTTCCGCATTCAAACAGTAAAAGCTAACTAGATCTAAACTAACTTGAATAGTGGGCTTCTACATGCCTGTATGCAGTTTTATGTCATATCGCCAATCCTTTCATTAAATAATCTTAAGCATTATTCATCTTAGCCATTCCTCAGTGTATTCCTGTATATATTACTGCAATAAAGTTAACATAAAATAGATTAAATGTCCAACGAATATCAAGATATATGAATCCCTTTTTGAAATGCTACATTTTCAAAAAAAACTCTTAAAAAAAATTATGACTTACAGTCAACAACAAAAGTATAAATTAATGACCGTGTATAGGACAATTTTTATACATAAGTTTTCGGAAAAAAGTGGTAAAACAATCGACAATTATGAATAAAAATCTAAATAAAATTAGTCTAATAGGCGACTATAGCTGTGAAACACATACTAGAAATGAAGCAATGACGTTAAAATACTACAAGTAGTTTTTTAAAATTTTATTTTAAAGATGTAATACCAAAAAAAAAAAAAACACTGGTGGAACTATCGATGTCCAAAAGTGCCTTCCCGTCCTTTCTCCCTTCTGCCTCTTCCAAGTTATCAAGTGAAATTATTGTGTTTGTGACTTTGTGACATATTCATAAAGATTTGACAGTCAAAACTCCCAACAGCTGAACCAGGTGTAAAATCAGCTAATCGTCCTACCTAAACAGTTGCCCCATCTTGCAGTGATTTACGAGCAACCTCTAATGCCTCCTCCACAGAAGTTGCACTTTGCAGCTTGGCTTTGTCTACCAAAGGTTGAGCCTTTGCAAGTTCGGGAAGAAGTTGGAATTCCTGAAACAGTCGTTAATTTCAGCTCATTACTTCCAATTAACATCCTATATGGAACACTGTAATGTAAATGAATTTTATACGAAGTCAATAATTAGTGAGTCCAAATGTCCGTGGTGATAGTTGAGCTACCCTCAAGTATCACTACCATTCTTGAATCTTTTTATAAATGACRAATCAAATTCTTGTGTTTATTACCACTTTGAATTGCAAGAATGAAATTGGGTGGTGATGGAAATGCACAGAGAAAAACAGATGAGAGGAAAATGTAACAGGACACTACCATTTGGGCATTTGCCATAAACATTAACATACAATTTTATTTTATTTTATATCTACATACAATTTTCATTACATAAGTAGGTTTGACTTCATTCAAATTACCTCAAGTTATAACCAACTACCAATACGCAATGCTTTTCTAGAACCATTAGCCTGACCAATTCTTACTTCCAGATATATAGGTTGAAGAAACCTTGATACTCGGAGAGTACACATTACACACAAGTACTATATACGTATATTTTGTTTCCAAGAGTGTACTTGATATCAAATCAGTAGGCGATCCTTTGCACATTATAATGATATATCACAACTAAATCTAGAAAAGCAACAATGAGGAAAGAAAGATTATGCTAATACCTCAGGACTTCCACTTTCAACGAGAACTCCTTTCAGTCTCCCTGTTAAGTAGGCAGAAAAGGTTAAAATCTTAAAATCTTAAGATCTCTAACAAATAAAAACCTACATGAAGAATGAGAAGATTGACAATTTATACCAGAGTCTATCCAGAACGTAGCAATCTTCGGATCAAAGTTCCCAACCTCAATTGTTTCTCCAACTGCACAATAAGAAAATATGGTAGGTTTCAGGTACAATAAATAAATAAAACAGACTGTATATTTGCTGTAGTTAAAAGCAAAGCCTTCTGGACAACGATCTTACCATTGTCCCCGAAGAATTGCCACCATACTTTTCTTTGGCTCCCTTCATACTCAAATACCCTCGAGTAGAAATARGGGAGATAATCATATCTACATTCAAGCAGAAATAATAGTTATTAAGAGAGATGTTCAGAATATTGTCAGGAGAGTACCACAACAAAAAAAATCTGAAATGGAAAAGATAAAAGATAACATACGTGTGAGTTCGAGCAGTTAAAAGTGCACTGACACAATGCTGTGCAGATTTACGAGCATGATCCACATGCTCTACTCGAGCAATACGGTCATACATCTGCCAAAACATGTATTCATTAATTTCTGTAGTGAGGTAAAGCAACAGCTTTGAGCAATGTTAAAAGAGAGATAWACATACTTTCAATGGAAATGCTGCGACATCTCCAATAGCAAAAATTCCAGGAACYTTTGTTCGAAACAGACCATCAACCTGTAAACAAGTCCATGAATTTAGCATAATGATATACAAGTATTGAAGTTGACAATATAGATTCTAAAACCTCCCACAGATTATTTGCATAGCACTCATCATTGTATTGATTTAACTAAACATAACCTGCAAATATTTTTCAGACTCGGGTCWACATATCTAGGAGCACGGCTCCAAATGAGATATAGAGGCAGCAAAACTAAGTACTCCGTATAACATACATGTATTCATACCGAATCACCTGAACAAAGAATCTACGACACAATTATTGCTCCCAATATACTATCTTGCAGAGATTGCCCACTTTATTAATTATAAGTTGATATACTCCCTCCGTACCAAAATTATTGGAACAATTGTAACTTACACACATGACGAGATAGAACTTTAAAGATTCATATTTTCTAATTATATATTTGTGAAATTTATAAACACTAGATCATAAAAAACTACAAGTTGAGATGAATCCAACGAGATCTCAATCGACTATATTTTTTCTCAAGTATAAGTCACAAATCACRGTCAAAGCGGAAAATGTGAATAGTGTCAGAAGTACAATTGTTGCGTTTATTTTGTTATGGAGGGAGTACTTAAAAATATGATTATAACTAGAAGATGAATCACTCTCACCTGAATACCACCAACGGTCTTATTTAATCCGACTTCTTCGAAAGCACCAACGGCGGGTTTAGCTCCAATACCAATAACTATCTGCATAGGATTAACTCAGCCTAGTCAACTAAAGCTCTTATTGTTCAATATCAAGAATCACCAAAGTGTAGTATGATGTTGAATTCAATGCGAAGGGAACAATTCCAAAAGGTAATAAGAACGTAGTAACTAAAAGCAAACTCACAGTGTCTGCTTCAATGGTAGAACCATTTTCAAGTTTGACAGCAGCCACTCTTCCATCAGAACCAGCTTCTAAGTTCTTAATCATGGCATTCTAATTCAATATTGTCACTGGTGTTAGTTACATTAAATTTCACCAAGAATTGAACTTTAACACAAACAAAACCAATCAAAATATCACTTATTCAATCGCATGATGGCGGAAATTTTGGGGAAAATGCCAACCTTCACAAATTTGACACCATTTTGCTTGTACAGTTCTTCATATTTCTGGGCCAACGATGGAGTAAACAATCTTTGCAAAAGATGTCTTCAGGAATACACCTACTTAATCGAACCCAAGAATGAGAGAGAAATATCAATTCTAAAAATAAAAACCATAGAAATTGAAATTGTCCTACATATCATGCATTAAGAGGAAGTATGTACTGCAACGAAGCTTGCATGGAAAAAAATTGGCACTTAGTTAGGATTATAGATGAAATCTCATGCGCTTCAATGAAATGATATGAAAGTTAGTTTGCCAAAGAAAAAACAACTCATTGTATTGAGTTTACTAGTTTCATAAACAACCGACAAATTAAAAATGCAGCTGCAYGGTAACAAATTGTGCTTTCATCTATCCCCTTTCTACAATTTTAATCACCACAGTTATAAAATTTCCACTTCTGTCTCTTATACACATCTTGGTAACAAATTGTGCTTTCATCTATCCCCTTTCTACAATTTTAATCACCACAGTTATAAAATTTCCACTTTCAACTAGATAAAATTTCGTACTAACCGTCGTATCAAGGTTCCAACCCACAGCTGCAGCAGCAACTTCCATACCGATGTAACCACCACCCACCACAACCACCTTCTTTGCTCCCTTCTGCAATTTCAAAAAGACTTTCTTAAAAATTAGACAGAACCACAGAAATACATAAGATTTCACATACTAGCATTAATGTTAGAGGATATGCTTGTATATAATAATTTAGTAGTATATGAACTTTACTGAACTACAATAGCTAGATCTTGTTAAAGTTGAAGATGAGTCATGACTCTCATGAGTACACAAAATACAATGACTAATAGCAGAAACAATAAGATAGAAGAAAATGTTGTATTTCAGAAATCTTAGATCAAGAAATGAAAGGAYATCAGTATAAGTTCAGATTGTTAGAATGCTAGGTAGGAAAGGTCAAGTTCATGTCGAATTAAAAAAATTGGCCCAAAATTCCTCAACCTAAACCTAACTCATTCAAATACAGGTTACCAGGTTGAAAACTCTTCCCTCCCTCCTCTTGTCATATGTAATTGAGCTCAAAGAACGTAAGACGATTTTTATTAATCTTACCCTAACCACTTTTCGTTCATGTTAGCCGACCCCACTGATGGGACTAAGGCTTTGATTGACTGATTGACCCTAACCAAAGCCATTTACCTAATTGAGTTACCTATGTCAACTATTTACTCAATAGGTTGAAAATTCAAACCTTAAATCACTACTTTTGAGCTATGCATGGGTAAAGTTATTGAGTAAGGTCAACTTTGCCCTGCTTGAACAGGCTATCAATAAAGTAATTTCAATAATTTAGCTCAGAATTTTAAGCAACTGTACAGAGCTTCAGCATTAAAATGCAGAATAAGATTTGGTTCTTAAAAATGACAATTTCTAGAGCTTGCCCTTGAATTTTGACCACAAATTGGCATTCGGAATGGCATTGTATTACAACTTACAGCTTCACAAGCTAATAAGTTCTGCATTGAGCAGCTAATTGGTCTATATTACTGTCTAAGGGCACCATAAAGTCCATAATCAAATAGCCAACAACGAGTACAAAGGGGATAAGGAACTACCAATGATTCAATAAGGGAGTCAGCATCTGCCACGTCTCGAATATAGTGCACACCAGGTAAGTTTCCACCGATTTTCTCTGGAAATCTGAAATCAGATACATGAAAAGGGTCTCTCAGATTTTACAATCAATCAATCAAAGCCTCAGATTTCACAGAACTTAGAAATAGAAAGGATGATCCAGTCAACAAGGCAGTAGATAAGTGAAAAAAAAAATAGTAGAGACAATAAAGGAGGATAATCAGAGACATTAGCTCTTTCAGCATTTAAAATGTAGATAAGTGAAAGCCAAGGAACTTTTACTTCMAGTGCTCTGCATTATGGATCACTAACAGATTTAAGTATTTAACAATGCCTCAATGACATGGCATTTAGGTTTCTGTATAAAGTCATTAACTAAAATCWKAGATTCAACATAACAAGAACAATATGTCCATAAGCAATGAGGTTTGCAACAAATCAGACCAAAACAACCAAGCCTGAAGGGCCCTGAACTCACCAGCAGGTACCAGAAGTGTAGTTTCTTCAACAAAAAGTAGCCTTTATAATCCATGCAAGAAAGCTTCAACTATGTATTAATGTAGCAGTCATGTTACCAGCTTTGTTGAAAGATAGATCTTGGGTACTATGTACAAACCACTAGTATATCATAAGATTGATACCTCACTTAAGTAAAGAAAATGAAATTGTCGCCTAAAAGGACAAAAGAAAGCACCTTGTTGCTGTGCAACCAGTTGCAATTATAAGCGACCCATACTTCAGTGATTTGCCTGACTGGGTTWGTAGAGTTTGCTTCTCAATATCAACATTTGTCACTGGGTCCTCATAGATCATCTGAGGTGAAAAGAAATTTCAATATGAAGATATGCAAGATACCAAAGCCGAAAATTAGTCATTCAACAAAGAAGGACAAAACTTAAGATAATAAGTTTCCTACAATCTACAACAGATAGACACAAAAATGACAACGTAACAAGTTTATTCAAGACAATGACCAAGAAAGAAGTACTGGAAATCAAGAAGACCGTTATGTATACCTCAATTCCCTTCTCCTGGTACCATTCGGGAGTCTGCCTTTCACCACCAGACCCAACACAAGTATGAAAACCCTTCAAAGTCAAGTTAAAGTAAGTCTCATGAATATTACTAAAAAATAAAACAAGGAATCCAATGTTCCATCCTATGAAAAGGTCAAATTACAGGCGAACATAACTGGAGGAACTGTCAAATAGTTATACTACAAGAAGGGGGCAAATAAGAAGGAAAAAAAAACAGAGAGAGAGCAAGAAAGAGAGATAGTGCAATTACTAGCTACCAAAATACTGGACAAATTTTCCGAATTGAAAGATGAAATAATGTCTTACTGGTAGTCGTGCAGGCTTCTTATCCAATGGAAACAAGTATCCCTTTGTCAAAGCTGGACGCTCATACGGTGCGAAAGCCTGATATTGCATCAGAAGGTTAATTACAGACAAAATACCATGTTTTATACAGAAACAATCAACATTTGTAGTTATTGACTTATTACAAGTTTTTTCAAACTTTCAGCTTTTCTTTCTTCATTCTTCAGGTTAAGGGGATGGGGTTAACTTGGCAGACCTCTGCAAGCAAACTGATCCAACATTCCAACTAGATCGGTGTTTTGAAGCAACAGATTCAACAAATCATCCAGGCATCCAATGCTAGTAAAAACAACACCCAAATAAACAGCTAAGGAAAATCAAAAGTAAACAAGTAATATGACACCCATYTTGTCCAATGGACATTTTGGAAAACTATGGTCAAACCGGTACATGAYCTATGCATCACTAAGAGTTAAGCTTATAAGAAAATGATTGTTCCAGGATCAAGTGTATCGTGTGGTTCGTGCCATCAGTAAGTCTTCTCCTAACCTTTCACGTCCCCACTATAGCAACATCCAACCAACACTAACGAGCATGGCAAAGACCTACATGCACTCACTTAGTACCTGTCGATCAAAAATGCCAGCTTAAATATTCAAGATTTTACCTGCCATGTTTGTTCCTGATGCCCTTATTTCCCTTGACCTTGTTTACTAGCAAATTGCAATTACTAAAGCCTGGCTTGATACAATTACTAGCAAACCTTCCATGTTTGATYGAGGCCCTCAATCATAGGGAGCGGAGAAGTAAAAACTATGTGGATGACTTTCCGGAATAATCACTTTTGGTTCATGTTAGCCGACCCCCCTTAATGGGACTAAGGCTATGATTGATTGATTGATTGATTGGCTGGCTTGATACAACTGATGACAGTAAAGATGATATTTTCACATTTAATAGCCACTACAAGATGCATTCGAAATATGCAGTGACTATCAATTTCTCTAAACTCCATATTAAATTTGCAATTTCTCAATAGCATGAATGACTAAACAATGCCTTAAGCAATAAGTTGAAATAAATCGCGTTCCCATATACAACACCTGTCATGCACTACAGAACTCTAACACTCCTCAAAGAAAACAGCCATCTAGAAGCCACATCTCCTCCCCGATCACCTTCATTGAGAATGGTGATTGATGCACAAACAACTCAACCGAAGACAAACAACAGCAAGAAACTAGAAACTAATTTCAGGATTCATTCTGAATCTCAGGCAGCTTTGGCCATTCATTGAGTTCATTCACATATAGCAAGATATATGATCCTCTGAACCAAACATGTAATTTTTGCTATGTAGCCTCTGGCCWTCTTCTGTCAATTAAGAAGTTTTCCATATTGATAGATGTGGAAGAAGATACTTTGCCGCATATCAAAGTTGAATCACTAGTCTATATATTGTCTGCCTCTTAATAGTTTATACGATGTAAATCATGTAATAATAACTTAACAAGTGAAATGTAATGAATTTCCATGAAAAATAATAACTAAGGAACTTGAAGCTGACACTCAAAAAAGCCTGCAAATAACTACTCAATTGCAAAATTGAGATCACTTTAAGATAAAAAGGAACGAGCGTRTTTTTGAATGAGCTTGGAAACCCGAAAAAACATCTTAGGGAAACTTACTAAWYAACATAGCTTATTTTGCTAAGCCATGGACAAAACAAGCCACCTGTATAACTTGTCAGTTGTTGCCAATATTTTCTTCATCTTTTCTGCGCAAACAACAGCATCTACACTCTACAGGTGATCAAGTAAGTCAAATGATCTTTTCYGTAGCTGTACAAGCATTAGGCAATCTTTCAATGCTAAACTTCCTACATTCTCATCCTTGGTCACACTCCAAGGTTTCTATCAATGAATTGACCCATGACTAGAACTCTAAGATATCAACTACCAATTTTGCTTCTTCACATCATCTCCCAATCTCCCATGGATATAATTTACAAAGTGTCAAGCTACAAATGCTTCGGAAATAATTGATCTTCCTTTTTCCAAGCTACCATTTGCAATTTTACACCCTTCCTGGCACTTCCAAAGCCTCAATCTGCACTTCACTTGCCTCTACATGTCTCTCCCCAATCGATCATCTATTATATTATATTATAAAACATATCTTTTGCGTCCCAGCCTTATTCAAACCATATTCTCTCATACAGTTTTTTTCTAGAAAATGACTTGTTTCTACTCCCAACACGGTGTGCACAACATTGAAACAAAATACAATATCCCTATCAGTCCTTTCTTCATCCAAACTCCATATATATGTCAAAAACTCCACCACCCTAATTCGATATTGCAGCATTTTAAGCAAGTGCTACTCTAAAACCAAAGTCCCTACATTTCAAAACCGTAATTTCACAGATTCACAATCCCTAAGTAGCTATCCTATCCTCCTTCCAAAGTTGGCAAATATTTCAATTTTTTCCAAAAATACAATGATAGATTGCATTCAAAACATGCATTTGTATTCGTAAATTGTTTACGATGTAATGCATACATGTTCCTTCTTAAAAACAAAAATTCATAGCATGTGTCCATGTGATATACTACAACGATTACTTTATCATATACAATTAACTTACTATAAAACAACATACATTGTAATTAGTAGTAGTAATAGAAGATACCTCTTTAGTAACGATGCAAAGCTTGCCATCAGCCAATCCATTTTCGACAAATGTCTTAGCAGCATAACCGGCAGCATTTCCACCTCCGACAATCACATACCTAATTTCACCAAATTAATCAAACAAAAACAACAATATCAATCATCATCAACAACAACAACAAACCTTAATCCCAAAACAACAATATCAATCATCGTAATTAAATTAACATCGTAATTAAACTAATGAAACGATATAATGAAGTTACAATCATACTCCCGATTGTCGTTGGCGAAACTGGACGAAGCAGAGACGGAGAAGCTTCGATTGTTCCGGAAGGTTCTAGAAGCGGCGACAAGCGAAGGACTGCAGTGGAGTTTAGAGAGAGAAAATGAAGAAGATGAAGAGTAGAGAGAGAAGCCGTGCTTGAGTGAGAGTGAATTAGACATAGTCGCCATTAATCTTCGAACTGAAGAACAATCACAATCACAATCAAAGTCA
The DNA here is from genome assembly GCA_008642245.1 of Bassia scoparia. Classification (NCBI taxonomy): domain Eukaryota; kingdom Viridiplantae; phylum Streptophyta; class Magnoliopsida; order Caryophyllales; family Amaranthaceae; genus Bassia; species Bassia scoparia. The sequence goes on along the minus strand of SNQN01002157.1, from coordinate 46,629 downwards.
AGATCACACAATCAGAATGTAAAGATGGTGAAATCTGGGAGATTTGGAGGAGAGAGAAAGGGAGATTGAACCTGTTGACATTGAAAGTGAAGTGGAGAAGAGTGAGGTTAATATATAATAACAATACTGCAATGGTGTTTGTTGAATAAAGAAATAATAAATTAAGAACAAATTGCGAATTTGGAGTGTGATTATTGAGTGATGGCTTTAAATTAGAGCCAAAGGTCGAATTGTTGATTTGTTGTTGTCTTGTTGATGAAGGAGAGGACTAATAACAAAACTAACAACAGTTCATGTCTGCAACTGTTGCAGCCTACTTTAGACAGCAATTTCGAAAGTAGCAGAGAGAGGTGGGCCTTATGACATCATCAGCCTCCTATGTGAATGTTATTGGATGTGGCAAATTGTCCACGTGTTTCACGAAAACGCGTGTCACAGAACAAATTATTCCATTTTACACCTACTAGGCTGAGGTCACCGGTAAGAGTTCAAGCTTCTTAACAAAGTATCACGAATCAACTTTGAGAATGGAAATTTTTGACGGGTAGCGATTGTCCTATGAGATTCTGTTCGCAAATACAGGCAGGTTAGCCCAGTTGTTAAAGGAGGTTGGAACTCTTGTATTAGTAAAAAAAATCCATTTTTATAATATGTCTAGGTTAGTTCAATGAACTTAGTTCCAACTATATCCGGATTCGATTTGAATTACACATATTTTATAGATGACACTCCCATTAAGAGTTTATAACATATGGACGATGATATGGTAGACTCGAATTCAAGACCTCCTTTAAGCGATATTAACATATAAGCGATATTAATTATTAAGAAGTTTATAAATATACAACTAGGGGATTGAATATGGTCAATCACCCATTAATAACATTTTTCCTACTTTTTAAACTTGTGGGCCCCTATTAAAAGAAAAGGCAAATAGGTGATTGAAAGGCAGACTTTGCATTAAAAAAACGTTGAAAGGCAGAAGGTCTACGGGAAGAGAGAAGGATGGTCCGCATGCTGCTGTTTCCCAGTGCAACGATCGTCAGGTGCTGCTTCGCCGGAGCAACGAACAGAGAATGAAGGACGGTTGTCAGAGGAAGCAGGCCGCCTTGTTGCTGTGCAAAGTGACCAACAGCACAGGGCCCCAATTTTATGGGGCTCAAAATTAAGGCCCAACTCTATTTAATCCAAAAAAAAAAAAAAAAATGAAATAATGGCAACACAGCTCAGCACACGTAGCAAGGTACTAGCAAAGCAAATCAGTGGGAATTGAATTCGGTCAACACTCAAACAAAACACGGGATTACGGGAATTGGGGAAGCATGCAATTGTACTGTCATAATTTCCTTCTTCGATTCTTCATCTCTCATCTTTGACTTCCAATTCCATTCGGTCATCTTTCTTCTTTCTTTCTTCAATCTTCATCCAATTCATTCTCCCAAATCACATTAGGTTCATCCATTCATCCCTTATTTCCTTTATTTTTTTAATTTCATCCCTTAATTTCCTTTAATTCTCATTATTCCTTATTTTACTCAATGGAAAATCAATTTTCCAATTATTTTCTCTTGATTTTCGTTTTCAATGAATCGATTAAATATGAAGGATTTACAAATTTTCAAAAATTTCAACTTTTTCTTCAACATTCTTCAATTTTATTTGGGCGAAAAAATCAAAAATAAAAGCTCCAAAGGTCGAATCGACGAAGCCCCAAGGTATGTGATTATTCTGATTTTTAATTTTCAGAATTGAAATGAGAATTTTTATATTAATGTGCCTAAACAAGTAAACAGATTGAACAAATTACAACAGAATTTTTTATAACTCTGTAATGTTTGTTTTTTTTTTTAAACAGATTGAAAGTAAGCAATTGTCGTTTGAGGAGGCAGAGGAGTATATGGAGTTGATTGTTCAAGTGGTTCAAGAACTGGATATTTCGGTTGTTTTATCCTTTTTTTTTGTTAATTAAATTTATAATTGTTTAATTATGCCTCCTATTAGAAAGTATAAATTGTTAGAAGGAAAGCTCTTTTTAAATAACTTGAATTTAGGATTAGAATAAAGTTGTATTTGAATATTGATGCCATTAATGAAGTTGTATTTGATTATGTATGATCTTGTAATATGATATTTTTTAAAATAATGTTGTATTATATTTTAAAAAATTTATATTAGGCCTCATTTTTTAGATTGGACAGGGCCCCGAAATTTAACGGGACGGCCCTGAGCAGGAAGGACGGGAAGAAGGTCGCTGGACGACGGTCGACGGAGGAAGGACGGGAAGAAGGTTGCGGGGACAACGATCGTCGGGGAAGAAGGACGAAGGTCTTCGAAGGACGTCGTCGGAGATTAAATACGCTGGAAACTAGATCCATTGGTCTTCTTAAGCATAGACGTTTATTTTTAAATCATAGACTTACTTCTTTAAAGCAAAGACTTACATTTTAAAGCATAGACTAACATATTTAAAGCATAGATTCGACGGAGATTAGTAGTATCATAGACTTACTTCAAGTGTGGGCCCCACCACGAAAAAAAATTAAAAAAAACAAAATGACAATTTTACCCCACTACTTATTCAAATTACAAAAATACCCGTTGATAGGCATATCAACGTGATATGCCTCAGGACCCCTTAAGTCAACACTTGTTAGTAACTATTTCATTTGTTTAATTAAGCTTAGCTTGTTTTGTTAATGTTTGTGAATAAATTGTTCAAAACTCATTTAAAGTTTGTTCAAACTTATTCACTTTGAAGGTTACAATAATAAATTACAAGTATGCAATGTTATGTTACATATTTGGATATCTTACATGTTACATTTTTATTGGGCCAAATAAAGGAAAATGTAATTAGTGCAATTAATTAAGGAGGATGTATCATTAATTATTACACTATATCCCACCTCCAACTAGCCGCCAAACAACCCAGCCACCACCTGAACCCTAACACCAACTATCACTGTCAACCACTTCTATACCCATGAACTCTAACGTCGATCACTACCTACAAACCCTAATGCTAACCACTACCCATGAACACCACCGCCAACCACCCTAACTTGGAATCTTAAACGTGAACGATCACCCATGAAATGTAAGAAAAAAACATAATCAAAGAGAAGAAATGCGACTAAAGAGAGAGGGGAAACACGATGATTTAGGTGTGGTGATGCATCGCAATATGGATGTGGGTTCATGGTTCTAGGTTTGGGTTAGGTGATGTAGAATCGTGGGTCTAGGTGGTGTCGGTTCGTGGGTCTTRGTGGTCTAGATTAGTCATTTGGGTTGGGTGGTTTAAGTAGTTGTCAGGGTGGTTGAGGTTTTGGGTAAGAATAAAGTTAGTAGATATTTTGGGATATTAATTGATTYCAGATGTTGATTAGTTAATGTTAGCTTAGGTATTTTTAAGTAGGGGTAAAATATTAAATTTATAATGAAAAAGTTACCGTATATATAGGGAAAGAAAAAAGTGTAACACCAAATCTAAAACAAAACTTGGCCAATGTAAGGAGCTGCTACTTAGGAGGGAATGGAGGGTTGAGGTTGTTCATCATGTGTTTCGGGAGGCGAATCGAGCTGCGGACTGGTTAGCGAAGGCGGGTATTCATCAAGAAATCTCGGCTAGGATTTATGACCATGTTCCAAGGGAGCTATCGAGAATTGTTAGTGATGATATTTTAGGGGTGGCTTTGCCACGCTTAGTTTCTAGTTAAGTTGTAGTTTTGTGTTTAGTTGTTTGAGTGTTTCTTGCTCTCTTTTTGTATCAAAAAAAAAAACTAAAACAAAACTTATTAAAAAAGAAAGTGTAACATCTAAAAGATATGAGGGAAGTAATAAATAGGTCATTTTTTATTCGTTGATTGAAAGATTAATACAATATAATTAAATTTACTTGTTTCTACGTAAAAAAAATCATTTTCAATATATATGATGTAGCCTGACTCTTGTTTATTCAATCAAGATCAAATGAAGCTCGTTTGAGCTTTTCGTAAAAAAAAATAAAAAAAAGCTCGCTTGAGCTTGAGATATATTTTAATTCATGTCGATTTCTTAATACGAATATATCAAATATTTTTAATTTGATATATCAAAGCTTTGAATTTTAATATATCTCAAGAATTTGATACATGAATTAAAAATATATCTCATGAATTTGTAGATCAAAATCGAAAAGCAATCGACCATGTTTGTGAACAAAACTTGAATTACCCTAGCTRACTCTTGTCGAGTCAAGATTGAACAATAATTTTCAAATCTCCGCTCATTCAAGATTGAGATAGTGCGCTCGAGCACTAATAATCACTATCAATCGTAGCTCGAGCAAACTAACCTCGGCTTGACAATGTAAAGTTCATTGAAATGTCATACGTTAATTTGAACATTGTAAAATATATTAAATGTGATTATAGACGTGATGACTTGATCTATATATTGCACAAACCATTTTCTTATGAATAAATTAAATTTGATGAAGTGATTCTAAATTTAAGACAAATAGTGTATGCCACTAGAGATCGCAATGGGTCCAGAACCCTAATCTGATCAACCCAGACCCTATCCTGATTTAAGGGTATGACTCTTAAGATTTTGGATCCTACGGGCATGGGTATTATATTTCTTTGGTAAGGGTCCAGTCTATTCCCTTCCTAAAGTCCGGGAATAGAACGGGGTTATAGCTTTTCATTTACTCATACCCTGTCCACGGACCCACTCAATATATTATATATATTTTTTATTTTTTATAATTAAAATGAAAAAATATATTAAATGATTTTAAAATACTGCAAAAAATCTACAAATATTATTAAAAGGTGTTCTAAACACCGTCATAGCGCCACGTGGTTCCTTTGCTCAAGGTACATGCGCCATGTGTTCCCTAAACTTTCTCTAGAATTATGCCATGTATGTGACATGTCATTAGCTCCCCATCTTCATATGTCATGTCATCTAGCGCCATGCAGGATTATAGTGTAGTTGCTCAATTAAAAAATATGTTTATAGTAAGATTTGAAGTCAAGACCTTATCACATATTTAATATGCCCCTACCAACTCAACTAACATCATTTAGTGTTTACACTTCAATCTTTTAAAAGATATTGTTCTATTGTTAAAGCGCACTTGATGTATCATTCTTTAGCTTTTTTTAATAATTTCATTACTTTTTTTTTAGATTATAACCACTATTTTTATTAGAGGAAATTTTAACCATTAATTTAGACGAAATATTAGTTTTATTGTTTAACAATAATTGTAATAACTTCGTGCGTCCCTTATTTTTTGAGGTAAAAATAATTGTGATATTATTATTCAACAATAATACTTTCGATCCGTGCCAACTATTTAACCTTTGACAAAATGGTTAGATTTTAACCACTAATATATACGAAGTACTCTGTATTAATATTATTGATAAATGTTTTACAATTATTATGATAATTTTTCGTGTTTTTTCCTTCTCTTGAGGTACGAACAAAGGGGATAATAATATTAAAAACAATAATATTATTTATATAATTATTACAATCATAAAGAATATGTATAGTGTTCTATCTACATGTGGATATGTAGAAGATTTTATGTACATGTGAATAGTGGAAAATAAAAACCTGAATGCACCTAAAATTATGGAACGAAAAAAGTATAATATTTTCTCACTTTATTTTGTTACAGAATTTATTTAGTTATTTTACAATGACAATTTTACTATATTGTACATTACATTTCACATATAGATAAAAACAATGAAATCAAAAAATCGAAATAGTAATATAAAATGAAATCGTATGACCCGRACAACGTCGGGCCAAAAATACTAGTTAAACACTAAATCCGTCAAGTTCACTAAACTATAGTCGTATCAATTCACTCAATTCCCTTTCTCCTCTCTCTGTCTATTTGTCTCTTACATCTCAATTTCCACCGAATCACTTGCTCATCAGACCACCGTATTATGAGACATTTGAGTGTGAAATAATAATAATAATAATAATAATAATAATAATAATAATAATAATAATAGCCGATATTTTTTCGATATTTTTATATTGGATCCATCTTGGACCATAGATCCTACTCATACCCTATGAACCCTACAATATGAGTATGARTCTAAATCAAGTACTTAGGACTAGTATTTAAGGATCTAGGCTTACCCTACCTAGAAATCCTAGACCCTGCCCATTGGAATCACTAAGTGCCACAGTGGACAGATAAAATCATAAGATATGCAAGATACTTCTTACTAATAACAACATACTAGTATCAATTTATAATTAAAGTTATGCATTGACAATGTAAAATGGAATTTTTGCAATTAAAAATAAATAGATGAAGCTTTATCAAACATTAAGCAAAACCAAATGCAAATTCAATGAAGAAAAAGAAACATTGATTGAGCATGGCTAAATAATGACTACTTGACTTGGTCGGGCAACTAAAACACTCAATTGAGTCAGATCCACTATAGTATCACTTTTGATTGTAATAACAAAATGGACTAATAGTCTAATTATAATCGAATGAAAAAACATTCAATTCAATTTTCCGTTTTTGTTGACACATATAAAGCTTATTGGTACACATGTTACAATTTACAATTTTGGTGAATTGAAGTGTTTAACCATTCAAGTCAAATTAATAATACATTCTATTAATTATTTGTTGTTATTTATATACCAATTGTTATGCCCAGCAACATGTAAAATTCTTATACACGTCAAATTTTTTTTTTTAAACCTCATTAATTAGAATGAGAATGATCCACCATATAAGAGACACAAGCGATGAATTCTATAAATTTGGACGGTGTCTAGAATTTCTCTAATAATGTAACTCCTCGATCTACTAAACTAACCTTATTATCCCCTATAAATTTTTTTCCTAAAAATAAATAAAATAAATTTGCTTCTCATCTTTAGAAAATAAGTCATCTTTGGCTAGACGCCATAAAATGTACATGAAGCGGAATAAGTAAAAAAAGAATCCAATAATCAAAAGATCATATTATTGTTGACTTTTTCCTTCCTAACCTATACATTAGGAAATAGGAATAGTTGATTTGGTAGCTTGATCAAGGACATCAAGTACAATTGCACGAGTCCTTACAAGTCTATGGAACAACTCCCTWACTTGCATTTGTAGCGGACCGAGTCCATCATCCATTCTTCGACATATTTCGGMGAGTTCCAAGACTTGGGTTGCGAATTCACCTTCCTTCTCCTCCTCCATGGGGTACTGAAAATTGTCAATGAATTCCACCAAACACTGGGCTAACTTTTCGACTTTGACAACCTCCTCCACGAGCCCAGCCGAGCCTTTCTTCTCTTTCCTTTTCCACTCCTCYCCTATTTTTTCCTGGAGCCCACACATGCTGTGAGCCCAGTTTGATTGCTTGGGAAATGGGATATGAGTCCCTAGCCCGGCCCGATCCTGACAGGGAATGGCRACTACTAGGGCCCACATTACGAAYACCAGGACCACCGTCATGATGTAGACAGGGAGAGCTAACCCASTGGACTCCCCTCCACGAGGTGGGTATAGATTAGAGGAGATYGATTGGACTTGCTTCGAAGCCGACCAATTTTTCGCCACGCACCAAGATAGAGACCTGAAGCTCGGTGCATGGTGCCGCCCGTTGGATGACGCTCCACTTGTACGCTTACCGAAGGACCAGGATCGCTCCGTTGATTTGCTTGTGTTTTCCTTTTCATCCACCACATTTGAATGCAGCAATGCTACTAGTGCTCTTCTTGCCCTCCGGATCTGCCAACAAATTCAACAAATTAAAGATTAATTAATATTATTAGTCGTGTTGGGATCCTCTAGAGTTATAATTGATAGAGTTGGTAGAGTTGTGAGAGGGCGAGTTTTATATTACTCCCTCCGTTCCATGAAATTCATGGAAACTAATATAATAAGGGAAGTGATGTTTTAAAGTAGATTTAAATTGGAAAAAAACAAATACAATTGTATTGTTTAATGTATATGAGTGTGTTGCAAGTGGAAGAATGAGTTCCACATGGTAAACTACCACAATTAAAGAAATAATATAAGATTTCCTATGGAATAAAGTGAAAGTGACAGGATCTTCATAGAACGTTCAAATGAGGAAAGTGGCAGGAACTTCGTGGAACGGAGAAAGTACGTTATATTTTATTTTTATTTTTTGCAAGTAATTATTTTAGCCACTGATTTGCAATTAAGACGTCTAAATTTGTCGAATTTCACCAACTCTACCAAAATAGAACTCTAGAGGATCCCACCCTTACTAGTCATATGTTTGTTTATTTTTAAATGATGGAACAAATATGTTACTGTACTTAATTTATCAATGGAATTCGATAAATTCTAGAGCAGTTATTCATTTTGAATGAGTTAGGTTTTTTTTTTTTTTTTTTTTTGAAACATCACACACATTTTTACTTTGACAAAGAAGACATTATTTCAATTAAGAAGGTGAAAAGGAAAATTTATACACGTTTGAATATTGTAAACCAATTTTTATTAAATAAAAAAGAATCCATGCTCCAATTACATTTAACCAGTTTTGATGGTGTCATGCATATAACACCCCTTCAAAATGATGAATTGACTTTTGAGAAATCATTTTGAAATGAATGAAATTCAATCATCAAATCCAACTAATATAAAAATAATGAATGTTAAATTTACCTGGCCATCAGTATAGGGCCTTTGTTGTAAAGCATTGACAACAATTTTTGCTTGAATTTGCATAAATTTAATAGCATCAACACCATGATTAATTCCATTACAAATGTCCAAAGCTTTAATAGTTCTATCCAAAAAATCAGGAATCAAACGATCAAGAGGTGATTTTGCAACATGAGAAGATTCCTTGCCTATCAATAGCAGAGTTTTAAACTCTGCCTCGCAACAAAGGAATACGTCAAGAAGCTTCCTAATCCAAGCAATTGAAAAGAGGGTGTCACTGGAACAAAAGGGGGGTGTTTCACCTTCATGATCGCTCGAAACCGGAGAGTCAACAATGGCCGAAGAAAGCGACGCGGAAAGAGGAAGAGGAAATGTGTGATGGTTGTCTTTTTTATTAGAAGGATGTAAAAGATCATAAAAACGATCAGAAATTTTTCTTTGAAATTGCTCTAGATCTTCAACATCACCTTCCATTGATGCGACTTGGTTTCGACGAATACTTATTCGGCCAAGGAAATTTCCTTGATTGTCTGCCCCTCCTGCCCACATTATTTTTTTATTTTTTTTAATTCTTTTTACCTTTTTTTTGAGAAAATAGGTGAAAAAGGAAGAACAAAACAAAATCGATCAAGAAAATAGAGGAATAAGGAAAACTAATTAAAATATGAGAAGAGCGAAAAAAGGGGAAAAGATAAAAAAATGTGGTTGACAAATGAGCTGGGAATGAAGAGGGTGTTTGTATATTGTGATGTGTAAGAGTTTCCATTGATTGTGGGAGCTGACCATCAAGCTTGCCTTTTGAAGCCAACGACTGTTATTTCTCTATTGCCTAATTTCTGAGAATTGATTTCCGCACTCCACTCACCAATCTGCACTGCAATTTACCGATTTCTTTTGCAATCGAAAAGGCGATCGCTAAATTGGAGTGTGAAAATTAATGTCTCTAATTTTTTTCTTCTTTTTTTCTTTTGCCTTTTTGAATTTTTGTATAGTATTATTTTTGTTGTCATTGAACTAGTAGGGCTCCATCTCTTGTTAGGAAATCATTAGTCGCAAAATCATAATGAAGATGAAACATTATTTTGATGATGGAGCAAATGATGGATAATTCATGACTATAATTGGAAAATCAGTTGATCATATTGAAACTAGTCATTAATTACATGGTTTCGATTATTTTACATGAATTCTTCATCGAACTGTATATTTATGTGAGTCTAATATATATTATTATTTGCATTTATTGAATACCTTGTTATTCGAAGAATACAAGAACGCATGACCCAATTGATCAAACACATGTACCAAAATTTATTTTTCATATTACAAGATTTACAACCATAGAGGGAAAAAAAAAAAGAAAAGTAACGAGCAAAAGGCAATGAAATACTTCGTATTAAAATATGCACATATGTAAGTGTAGCTTAGGTAAATATGTAACTATGACGAAAACGTAGCACTTAAATTGGATCAAACATATATGCAAGTTAAAACTAATTATCGTAAATATAATATGTCAATAAAAAAAACCTTATATAGTTAAGAAAATTTTCAGTTGTACGACCACAAAGTAGAAGTAAGCAAATTAAAATAGGGAAATTCCCAATGGTAATGATGAGTTTTGGCGAAATCCCAATGGTAGTGATGTGTTTTTTTTAATCCCAATGGTAATTATGAGTTTTAATTTTCATTCTCAATCGTGATTATAAGAGGGATTTTCTATTAAGTAGCTAGGTGATAAGTAAGGATTGATCCGATCATTTTTTTTCGAATTCCGACCTCAAATTTGATTATAAAGGATAAAAGTGATCTCGAAAACGTTAAATAAGGTATTTTTCAAACTCATATCGAGGCTTGAAATTAAAGCAACCCTCGTATGTAGTTCGAGATTGATCTGGTCAATTTTTTTTAATTTCGACCTCAAATTTGATCATAAGGGACAAAAGTGGTCTCGAAAATTTTAAATAAGGTAGTTTTAGACAAAATTTCCGCATATTGCCCCCTACTTTATGAAAAATCCCCTATATAATCACGATTGGGAATGAAAATAAAAACACATCATTACCATTTGGATTAAAAAAAACACGTCATTACCATTGGGATTCTACCAAAACTCATCATTACCATTGGAAATTTTCCATTAAAATAAGGTTGGCTCGAACAGTGTACATGTCCCAAGCCCGGGTGATCCTCACCACCATTTTTTTGCTTCCTAGACCCGAAGTAGTCTGATGACCCGAACAAATACCATATTTTTCGGCTCCTAACCCAGCCATAGCCCAAATTTGCTCAACCCTACCAAGCACAAAGCCAATAATAATGATTAAGGCCCTTTTACATATATAATCTTCAAGTAGTTGATATAATTTCTTTCTCGGCTGGAAAAATGGTCTTAGGCCAAAATGATTTGAATGTTACATTCACAAATCATTTTGCTATTCATCCAAGCAAATGTAAACTATAAGTAATATGTTACATAACAATGAGCCGCCTAAAAGACTTAATTATATTTCGTTGTTGAGTCATACGTCAAAAGGAGCCGAAACCTTGATTGGTTATTGCATTAAAATTTAAAAGATTTTAATCGTGTTGTTCCACAAAATACAATTACTAACAAGTATTGCATTAAAGAGAGACCTGGATTGTGTGAGTACGTGGCGAGTTGGGTCGGGCAGACAAATACCATTCATGTTTAACGAGTGACTAGGTGGAATTTGACGAGACAACACCAGATGAACAATATTGAAGTGTATATGAGAGGATGTTTGTGGCTCTTAGCGTTTTTTTTCTAAGTCACATATAGCAGACTTTGTGCGCAATATCAATGTAACGCACAATATTAAATAAAAAACATTGTCGGATAAGTCAATGCTAATGGAGACGTCCTGCGACGTCTGGCTGCAATAGAACGCGTACTGGCAGGTATTGACAAAATCAGGGGTTGGGGTTGCGGGATTTTATTAGCTTCCTTTCAAGGCACTAATAATAATAACAAGATATATCTGTATTAAATATTATTTGATAAATGTTTAACCAGTAAACAATATTATTTGTAATTGCAAAACGATAATGACATTTGTCTCCTCTTTTTGTTTTCATCGTCTTGCTTTTTCTTACTTTACTTAGATCTGTTTTTTTTTTTTTTTTTTTTTCTGTTTCTGTGATATTTTTTTCAATAACTCTGCACTATGTGCTCTTGGTGTAGACGTGAGGATCATTACACTAGCTCGGAATGACAGGAGATCGGCACCAAACCAGTTCACAGAAAAAATTTTGATAGCTTTCGAAACACGGGGCCAGCATCGGGGGACGAAATTGAACACTGCTGAAGCACAGGGAAAATAATAGAAAGTGTTCTCAATGGGAATTATATGACTGTGCATATTCTTTAGTGCAATTTATCTGTGGTGTCTGGGTTGGACAACCTTGTCATCAATGCCTCAAATAAGAATAATGATTCAATATCTATTAATATTGTTGTTATATTATATGAGAGATCGCATGTATCGGAAGCTCGAGTAAATATTTTGCAGGTACAGTCTGTTATCAGATCTACATGTGAGCGAATATTCGTGAGATGTTTTGGGGATTAGATTTGTATTTGTATTTATGGTGACATGTGAATACGTAGCGGACAAATACAACAACGATGATAATACTGCTATCATAAGTATGTTATAAGTTAGAATAACTGACGTTATAGGGATCTGTTGTATTAGCTAGTAATGGAAGCTGTGTCACAACTATGGTATCTGAACACCACAATTGGGTTTCCTTTTGTCTTCTAGTTATAGTACAGGGTACGAATCAATTCGAGTATTGGTCAGGATTGTTTAGGGAACGCGAGAAGAGCTAGGTCCAGTTATAGAGAGACAAATTGATTTTCATATTTTACGTTATATTATGTTTGTCTTCCCTCTCAGCTATTAGGCCTGATGTGCTGTGTTTTTGTGTTTTGTGTCTATTGAAGACCATTTTTTTGCTTGCACTGCCTGTGATGATCCCGATTTTCAGTTGGACGGAATTAGGGGAGCGCTTTTTCAGGTTTGACATTTATATAAGTTATATTATCGTATATTATTGCATTTCGTATAGAGAATGAGACGATATGGAGTGGCATAGAGCCCGCCGCATCTCCTTACTTCAACCAGTTGGGAGTACGGGGATATTCGTTACTGAGAGCGAACATTCTATCCTGACCACCGTTTTCATAGTTTATGATTATGTTATTATTACACAGAATATGCTATGTTAGGACGACATATAATAGGGATTTTAATTGTCTCTTGGTTTTTCCAAATCAGGCCCTGTACTTGATTCTGCCTACAAACCTTCTTAGTATTATAACTAAATTTTATAACCTTTTATTTAGGTGGATCCAGTACTAATACCACTTGCGAGTTACTATATAAGACATAAATTCAAATTACTTATGCTACTGAAATTCCAGCGAGACCTAACAAAAACCAAAATGTTGTTAATTGAGGCCATCTAAAACGTCTGGACACGTGGCGAGACATAAGTGCTCATACACGTAGCGTAACTGAAATTACATCTACATAAAAATCGCCAGTATATAATTCTTGTAGTTTTTATTTTTATTTACACGCAGAAATAACGGATATGTGTAGGAACTATTCGAACTTAAAGAAATATAATCATTGGTTTGCATTAAATCCGCTCGTCAACAGAAAGATAACATCCACACAAATAAAACGTGCTGGCCTATGTTGACTATGAGCGTTTCGGCTGGGGGAGGCCATGGTCAAATTTCGAACAAATGAAAAGTACTGCTAAGAGCTTGCCCCAAATAAATAACTAGTTAATTAGGCCAACTAACATCTTAAAATGGTTCGAACTATCGAGGCGTTCGAAGACCCATCTATACACTACTATTGCCACATTTCAAATAACAATTCTTTCCAACCTCAATGAACGTCGCTACTATCGAAGTTCAGTGTGCTTGCATCTGATTGGTTGGATCCCGGTGTAAGACGATGATACGTCTTTGTGCACCAAGAGTAAGGATATCAAATATGCCTTTCTTTGCTAGCCTCCTTCATTCTGACGTGCAAACCCAAATTTTAGCAGAAGTTGTGCGTAAGCGCCATTTGCTCTTGAAGTATTTTGGCTTACCAAAGTAAATTCGCAATTGAGCTTCCCTCCTCTCTCTCAGCCTACCTCAAGACCGCACCCGTATACTCCTATTCACCGCACCTTGCCACAGACAAGGCGTGTTTGAACAAGTAGATACATGTCAAGTGTCTCCCCTTCTCCATCTGGACTTACCCCAACTTCCCGCACTACAGAATCGCTCAGACGTGCTCCTTTTCTCTATCTCTTTAGTTACTGATCGTCGCCTCTCATCTCTCACTTGCTCCATCCTTGAATAACACCTTGCTCATCAGACCACCAGTATTAATGGAGACAACCTTCTGGTGTGACAATATAATATATCTAGAATAAATAATAATCGATATGTGAGCCTTAATCTATTGATAAATAATACGCCGATTAGTTTTTTTTTTTCTGTATTGTATTAAGTATAGATGTATTTATTGTGACGAATATTCCAATCTTGTGACCAATCACAGAAATCCTCTACTTTCATCGCGCAGGACATAAATCTGTATACCCTACCAATAGGTAGGTACGTTAGATAGACATCTAAAAATCCAAGTACTTAGCGCACGCTTCAAGATATTTCAGGACATCTATGGGAGCAGGCTTTAATATCCATCAATTCGCGTAGGGCTTTGATTGCATTGTTCCAATAGAAATACGCTAGAACAGAGCTTTTCACCTTTGATCTGGGCCCAATTGGAGATCAGCTATGTGGTCGCCACATCGTGGATCAGAGTAAAATACACTCATAAGTTTTATGGCAAGATATCCTTTTCGACACATAACTAACCTCAATAAAACAGACCATACTAGTTGGTTTTTTTCTTAAAATTAACACTTGGCCACAAGACATCTGGTAAACAACTAATTAAAACAGCCTTTACTTTTGCACGGGGTTAGAGCTTTACACTATGCTCAACAATGAAAGGAAAGGCTTAATGGTGTTTAGCATTGAGGAATTACTTATATAGGTATGAGGTATCTGTAAGAGGGCCACTTTGTAAATTTCAAACCTAATTTATCGCGTTCTTTATTCAAAATGATCAAAAACGCTCAAAATCTGAATGACATGAAAAATTCCAAAAATGGAAGACTAATTAAACGCACATACAAAATTGTTCCGATCTCATGAAAGGCTCATCCTGTTACGAAGATGGATAAAGGGTATATTATCTATAAGACTTTATCTTGGGAGGCTTAGTGGATGCTGGTGTAGGCGAAATGTTTCTTACACACACCCAAAACGGAGCCATCAAACTTTTGAGGTTCAGACATACACACTAACATACTACCCGATTATGTGTCCAAGCATTGAGACAAAGGGCTGTCTTGGTCTTTGATGGTCTTGTAATAACAAATGTGAACTCATACTTTATCGTTTCTATTGAATAGATCGAATGAAAGAGGATTTGAACATATAATTCAACCTTGAATAATTTTCCGATATGCTTATTTTTTGTTGTACACGAAAGGCTACCTAATGACCCTTCAATAGCTTATTGGGTACGAGCCCTGGGGAGGTTACAATTTACAATTATTTGTGAAATTGAAGTGTTTAACCAATTCAAGGTCAAATTAATAAATACATTCTATTAATTATTTTTTGTTATATTAATATACACCTCACAATTATGTTTATGAAATCACCAAGACTTTGTGCTATATTTCCCGGAGTGCGAGAAAAGGATGCAGATCTATATGAGATATTAATGTCCCTTATGAATTCAGACACGTCAATATTAGGTTTTTATTAAAAAACGGCATCCATTCAATCTTAGAATGAGAATTCAATGTGGACTCCACCAAATATTGGCTTCGCGGGAGGTATACATGAGAGACCAACAAACATTTAGCAAAAACCGACCAACAGTCTACGATGAATTCGAATTACTTAAATTTGGGGCGGAGTCTTGAGAAGAAATATTGTACATCCTCTTCTCCTACATAATAGATAACGATCGCATGCTGCACTACTAGCAAACTTAAATTTTTCACAAAACCTTTTATTTATTCATCAATTGGCCCACCTATTGCTTAATCACACTGGGCTAAAAGGAAATTCTTTTTCTTATATAGTTATTAGACTTTTGTGTTTGTATTAATTTGTGGGGTGAGTAGTTTTCTAATGCTTATTTTCTGCCTCTAAAAATAAAGTAAGCAAATGTAAAATTTATGCTTGGATTAAATCGACTCTTTAATCTATTAGAATTACTCAAAATACGACGCGAGAAACGGGCAAATGCATCACTTTTCGCGTTGCTAATGTACCATCGCCTATTAGACAAAATGGTTCTATGACTGAACTGCTGGATAATGGTAAAAACCAAGAATCCAATAATCGACCAAAGATCGTATATTTGTACATTCTGAAATTATGTTATCAGACCTTTTTTACCCCTTCCTTAACCGTATACAAATTAACGGTAAATAGGAAATAGTTTCCTGATTTTTGTAGCTTTGAATTATCTCCTGTCCAAGGACATGCCAAAAGTGATCGAGGAACTTTGGGCGATAGGTCCTACGCTAAGGCTCGACCCTGTACAAGTCTAGCCTGGAAACACAACTCCTAACTTGATTCTGGCCTGTAGCGGACCGAGTTCCATCATTCATCATTGTCTGGCCCGAGAGATTATCGACAGGAAAGGGTTTCCATACGGAGACCCGCTCTCCAAGAAAACTTGGCCATTTGGCGTATAGAACCATTCTATTTTTCCTCGGTGGGGCAGGTCTGTCACCCTTACCTACACCTCCCTCCCTGGATCCTCTCCTTTCTCTCCCTGCATTGGGGGTACTGACCACCATTGTCAATGTGCTGATTAGATATCCGCTCAAGGCACACACTCATCCATCCACTATGCCCACTGGGACACCCAGCAGGCTGGGTACTGACGTTGTCAATGCACACTCTCGGGATTTGGTCACGGTACTCTTGTTGAGGGGAAATCCTTCCTCGTCATAACTTGTGCACGACCTTGAGCCCCCTCCATCCGAGCCTTTCGTTCTCTACTCTCTATTGAGACCTTTTTTCATCAAACTATTCACTCAGCATTGCTGACGCTGACTTACACCACATGTGAATCTCACCGTTTTGTGTAATTGTTGCTACTTGCAGTAGTTGGTCGGGAGCCAGTCCAAGCGATCACACGTTGCAGAACAAATGCTCGTGGAGCATCCCAGTATGATTAGCTTGGGAAATGGGATCATGAGAAAAAGTTGGTCCTCCATAAGACATGCCCGTGCAACCACTTTTCCCTTCTGATCCAAGCCCGGAAGGGGATACAAGGGTGAACACCGGACTGAATGGACGACTACTAGGCACTGCTGAGATTGATGGCCACCGCACCCACATGTACGAATAAATAAACCTAGGACTCATAGCCACCGTCATGATGGTAGACAGGGAGAGGCTAACCCAAGTGGAGGGGCCCTCACACACACTTCGGAAAAAGGTATTAAACACCCGAGGTGGAAGCAGGAACACCAAATAATACGGTGGATCTATTTTAGATACGTGAGAAAATGATTGTGGAATCTTGCCTAAATCGGTGAAAGAATTAAGAGCGCCAGGCTGATCGCATTCACCTTTTTCGTGTTTGAATTCCAGAAATGCGCAACCGGCACCGCCTTATCCACCGCAAACTTTATTTCGTTTCTAACCAAACGAGAGGGTCATCATAGGGGGTTGCTTACCTCCACACGACTCTTTCTTCGCAATGAGAACGATCCGGGAAATTATCTTCCTATTCTATATGTCAAGGATCCATTAGTTGCTGGAGGGGTCCCTATACGTAGTATTCGTCATGACCCTTAGGGCGTCGGACCCTCTTCGACAGAAATGAGCGAGACCAAAACTTTCGCAGGAGGGGTTGGTCTAAAAAATTCCTAGCAGATCAGAATGAGTGTCTACACCGTTTTGGGAACATCCCTCGCACGCTAAGGGGCGAGAGAAACCTCCCTTGCACATGTCATATGGATGCTTTGACCACCGTCTTGCACTGGTGTGCTAACACGATCATTATGGTTATTTGTCAAAGGCGATCGTAGCAATCATCTGGGGGACAGGAACCCCCGGGACGCTCCTGAGTTGTCAGACACTTGCAAGTAACTTCTATTGACTTGCTCTAATCTTTCGTCCATTTCAAGTCTTGTTGTGGATTGGGAGGATTGGGCTTCCCTATTGGTTGTTTGAATCATACTCTCCATATACAATCTCGATGCTATGGTTAGACTTTGAAAAAGATCCTTGCGCATGTTCTCCAACACTGAGGGTGTAGCTGAATTTTCTCTTCTTTCGTGGTTGTGCTGCTACATTTGATATTTGCCGAAGGCAATGCTCGTACCCTGTCCTTAGCTTCTATGACTTAACCAGCTGGTTCTTGTAGCGCTACTCTTTTTGTAGTCACATGACGACCACTCATCGTTATGAGACGCTCTTGACTCCAGGAACAAATTTTGTATGCTTCGCGAGGAAAGAGGGGAGATCACACTCACCATATGGCTTTCAAGAGACGAGATTAACAAATATCTTACTATAGTCAAAGATTCAACATGTCTATTGTAAGCGTTCCGCTTAGTTGGGCAATACCATTCCATGTCCCCTACCTTTTATGTTAACATCTGGAATCTGAAAAGGAAGAAGTATTATCACATCTGTTCAGAGATTAAGAAGAGTTTGGTTGATCTAGGATCGAGCTTTGACGGATAGAGGGCGACAGTCGGAGTGTGTTTGGATGATGTCTCATTTGTAGAGGCATCTTTGTAAACATTGCTTTGACCTTCAGCTTCACCGTTGCCATGAAATCGAATTTTGCTTATGGAAACTTTATTTCACCTCAAGAGAGCTAATTGGTGTATGATGTTGTTGTTGTGATTGATTTAGAAGAAAAGATAAAGAATTGAGTTAAAATAAAGTAAGAGGACC
Organism: Bassia scoparia; assembly: GCA_008642245.1. Lineage (NCBI taxonomy): Eukaryota > Viridiplantae > Streptophyta > Magnoliopsida > Caryophyllales > Amaranthaceae > Bassia > Bassia scoparia. The sequence goes on along the minus strand of SNQN01002157.1, from coordinate 27,910 downwards.
AATAAACATAATATAAACATAAATGATATGGTAACACTGTTGTGATTTTAATGTTATAATGTAAAGATCGAGTCGTAATATTGTCCAACTGTTGGGGAGAGAATGAGTCTCAGCCCTAAAAGCAGGATCTGGGGATTATTTATGAGTTACATCTAACCAACAATTAAAGAAATGAGAATTGCACTTATGTATAGATTTGTCGCTCACGGTCATTGGATGAGTCAGATTAAAGGAAGTGAAAGTGCTAACTCTAAAAGGATCATCAAAATATAAGAAGAACGACTTGTTTTGAGATTTGAATTTGCCTCATGAGGATAGGGATCGGAGGAGAAAGGGTTCTTGTCAGTATGAGTGAATAAGGAAGAACGCGACTAGTTGGACGAATCGCGCCTAGGTCACACTCCCTTGGGATGGCTACCCATAGATGACCCCGTGGAGGTGACCAAGACAAGTAGCCGTTTGGTGACACTCCCCTCAATCATTGTTGTGTAGGGTATTATGGTATATCTTTCTGTTGCCACCGATAGATGTAATCTATTTGGAGGTAGTATCCGCTCGCAAGAAATCGCTTGCTGAGAAGTGTACTGCAATTGTAGATGTTTCTAAAAAGATACGTGGAGACGTCTATAGAGTCTTGTCACTGTACGAGGTGTGAGAATCCAATTCACCAACTCTAACAGTAAGAATGAAATGTCTCTCCAAACAATATAGATACCGCTAGAGCGGATTCGCCACTCCTCTAGCTTAAGTCTCAACTAGTCATTCGGATCGTCTTTTTTTGGTTTCCCCAAGATTACAAGCTATTTTGGGCGTCTTGTTGTTTCACTAATTTCTTGATACCTCTGAAGTATATCATATATCCGAACGTATGTTACTTCCACTGAGGAGGCTTGTTATCCGCTTTCAATCTGCTTCCTCTTTACTACTAATGTGGATCTAACTTCGATAAATTACACTCTAGCACCGCACGCTCATCTATGGATTCCTTTCTCATGGAGGAAGAGATATTTCGAGTAGAGCCTCATCGCAGAATTAACCGATAGTTTTTTCTTTTTTTTTTTTTTTTTTTTTTGTACTCTCGCCAAATATGCAGTACGTGCAACCTTACCAGTCAGTTGTAGTTGCAGTGTTAGCGAGTCATTAGTGTACGCTATATCGTATGACCAAAGTAAGTCCTAACATGTATGATATTTCTTCTAATTATCTTCACACGCACAATGTGTAATGAAAAAGGAATGAAACGTGCCAGATAGAAAACATAGTTTATCTTTATACGCATGTTCGTGTGAATCTAACATTTAATGTATTAGGAGTAATCGGCGAAGGTACTTAACGGGTTATGTAAGTATTGTAAAACAACTAGATAATCCGCTATTGCTTCACCTCTCGCCAAGGTATCATCTATCACTCTAAGCAATCCCAAGTCTTTTTGGAAGCGATGCCTACGGGTGCAAGTGCCTTATTCACATGCGTATGCAAACTCACCTCCCGCTTGGCAGCATAGTCACCTATGCATTAAACTTCATTCTGCTGGGATTGAAAATTGACACTATTTGAGAAAAAACTCATTTTTCCTCGCATTAATTTGACAGTCCTAGCAAATTCATCATCCCCAAAACCTCTGTCTGAAATCTAATATATTACTTCACGATAATAGAACATTCGATAGTGACTTTAAACACTACTTATCTACACAGTCTTGGAGCCATAATTGGGTTTGAGTCCGATACAGTATATTTGTCTTCACCAGCCGAGCGTGTCCAAGGTGGAATCCTGCTGTGCTAAAGCATTGAACGTTTACAACAACTCTCTTCCTGCCGGTTGTTGGAATTGACTTTCTCTCGGAACGCACTATAGGAGTGATGTGACGATCACGCATTCAACCGACCCGTGATCGCATTTTCTAACCTGTAGCTCGATCTATTTATCAATGATATTGCGCTCCCCATTGGCACTGACGAAGGCATAATATAGATTAGTAGGCATATCACTAATGGAGGGATCGAACGTGTCCTGGCTATATATTCCACATAGCATTCATAAATTTCCAGTTGGAGTTGAAGAATGACAGGTTGAAGATCCGATCTAAGAGTAGGCTGATCCGAATTTTGCAAACAATGAGAAGATTCCTTGGCCTATCAATAGCAGTCGGAGTTTTAAAAGCTCTGCTCTGGGAGAGCTGAACTCTGCATACAAACTATTGGGAAACAATACGTGTACACGTCCTTGCAACTTCTCAGAGGGGTCTCCACGTCTGGTTCGATCCTAAGTATCAAAGGGCACAGAGAACTGTCCCTAGTTGTCAGAAAAGAGGGTAGTCAGATTGATATCGTCTGGTACCTAGCACACATAATCTAAACGTGGCCTAAACAGGCGGCGTACTCGTAAGTGTGAGAATTTACACCTAGATTCTGATATTATTCTCCGCATTCGCCGATGCTTAAAAGCATAAGGTACACGGGATTTGAAGGGGCACATTAGATAGTGTAAAGCCCTGTGGGAAGTAGTGAGATAAAGTCTAGCAGGTGTCTGATATATGGCAAAGTTTGGGCTCTGCATGAAATAGTGCACGAAATAAGAGCGAGGTTGTGTACGGAAGTTCCTAAAAGAGGTGGGGTTAATTCGAGGGTGAATAATATAGAGAAGATCTAGCTGGTTGTGTCCATAAATACCGAGTATTTGATGACAGCCATAAGGGAATGGTGTTAAAACTTGGTCGTCCAATGACCATCCCATAATATAAATATGTGTATTCCTATAAACCAAAAAAAAAAAAAACGGTCAAGATTCAGTTCAGGAAAGATTGATATTCGTTTTCGGCTTTCTTAATCATGCAAAAGTTCTCTGGTCCTTCACACTTAGATCTTATCTAAATGAGCAAAGTGGCGCTTCGCCAGCTGGATCACTTTGTATATCCCAATATTCTGAAGAATCACGTTGGGGCATAGGATTTTCCGTGCCAGGCGACAAACTTGGTTTCGAACTGCAACCAAATTACAGAATTTCCAGTCTAGGTTTTTTAGTATCCGGTGCTTTCTCCTCTAAACACATTGCTGGCGTAGTATGACATCGTAATAAGTTGGAGCCACAGAGAAACTCATCTCCTTGCCATGTTAGTCCAAGGCCGACTTTTCATGATCCTCTCTCTTCTGATCCAGCCCAAGGACGTGAGCCCTCTCCACTGAAATTTGGATTAGAACTCCAGTTTTCATAGTTGTTTCTATTTTAATAGCTTCTTCTTTCTTCTAATTATAAACCCTTGATCTAATACATATCTTTATGCCACAGGGTAGACATAGGACAACAAATTTTAAGTGGGAGAATTTATGTCACCCCCACGATTGAACAAACCTAGGAAAACAGACAAGAACCATCATTATAATCATCTGATCCACCTAAGTTGAAGAGAATCAAGTAAGGTATATCAGCAGATAGAGATGATAAAAAAACCAAACTACTACTACTGTACCCCAATAATTTACAAAAAACTATGAGACAGGAAGAAAAGGCGATATAAATATGTCCAAGGGTGCTGAAAAGAAAAACAAGCAGTCATCTGTTCACTTACACAAAGCCACTTCGTTTGAGCTATTGGCACATACCAAATGAGCTGAGGGGAGCTGTTGAGAGAAAGAATAATATATACAAAAAAGGATAAGGCATTATGATAGTAATAAAGGATGTATAAGTGAAAGAGCAACAAAAGTAAAAGAGCCAATTAAATTACTAAAGATCTGTAAGTACACAAAACAAAATATTAAAATTTCAACATCACACCATGTGAGTTTAGGGCAGAGTTTGTTCGGGAGGGTGAGATGTAATGTTCGTCACATTTAAATTGATGTCATGTACAGTAAGAGTATATCCATTGACTTGATGGGAAGCTGACCATCAAAAGCTTGCCTTATATGAAGCCAACCGAAAATCCTTGTGTATCGATGTACTGCACTTGTGAATTGCCAAGCATGTAAAGTAAATTTCCTTCTGAGTTCGCAATACTGAATTTCCAGCTGGCCACGCACAGCCGCTTGCCAGAATATCACGCTTCAACGTGTTCGTGGCAGAATAGTGGCACATTAATAGTTTCAAGATGAGCCTTGCGTCAATCCCTTCTTCAGGACTTTCCTCACAATTATGAAACATGTTTGTCGCTATCTTATTTCGTGAGTGGGGTCCACTGTCAAACGACATAACCAATTAAATCAAAGTGAAGTTAGTGGCCACTAAACCAAAAAACACAAAAACTTAGAGTCGCTCACTTCCTTAGGATAATAGGAACCAACATACAATTAAGGACTTTCTTCTGCACCAGTTCCATCCCTTGGCAGCAGCTGTACCATCCTCCCCATGTGAAGGTAGGTTCCTAATTGTAGGAACTGTCTCGATTTGATAGGAATGTAAAAACAAATAAAACTTAAAACACATCTATGTTCAACACAAAAAAATTTTATTTCAACTTACCTATCACAAGCATAAATTAACATTATACATACATATATTTGATAGGGTTGATGTATAGTCCTCACCCAGCCCTTTAATGCCCCCCACGATTCTTTCCGGCACCGCCACCCCCCTTCCTATTTTGTATCTCATATGGTCCACTCCCCCCCCCCTACTATATTTTTTTTCACTTAGCACTTATTGTATAAGACATTCATGTTATTGCGCTGTGTTTATTATTATGAATTTTTGTATATTGTAGTTCCTAATTCAATTTTGGTTGGTCATCGTAGAGTCATCATCCTATGGTAGGCTTGAATTGTCGAAATCTGCAATTTCCATCTTCAATGTATATACGTGCTGTATTTAATCTGATCAATTTTGCAAACTATGGATGTTAGCCCTTCGCTCTGATTTCTCATAATAATATATCACATGAGAAAGTTTTGGAGAGCGAGGAAACACCATTATTAGATTGTTTTGGGATCTTGAGCACTCAATGGAGACAAAGCCACAAATGTGGAAGACATGGATAATTTTGCAAAATCACACGCATTGGAAGATTAGTTTCCAACAATAGAATGTGGTAGGGCGATGTAACCTGTGCCTCCCTTCAAATTCTCAAATGCAACTCTCTTAGAGAAGCTCAATTAGAGGCTTTGCAGATCAAAGCATATCCCTTAATGAAGATGAAATTATTTGTGATGGAGCATGATGGAGCCTAATCAGACTTTATAAGTTGGAAAATCAGTTGATCATATTGAAACTAGTCATTAATTACATGGTTTCGATTATTTTTACATGAATTCTTCATCGAACTGTATATTTATGTGAGTCTAATATATATATTATTATTGTCATTTATTGAATACCTTGTTTCGAAGAATACAAGAACGCATGACCCCAATTGATCAAACACATGTACCAAAATTTATTTTTTCATATTACAAGATTTACAACCATAGAGGGAAAAAAAAAAAGAAAAGTAACGAGCAAAAGGCAATGAAATACTTCGTATTAAAATATGCACATATGTAAGTGTAGCTAGGTAAATATGTAACTATGACGAAAAACTACATTAAAACCTTTATCAAACATTTGCAAGTTAAAACAAAGAGGGTACTTGTAAAAAATATGATCAATGAAAAAAAAGAAAAAGAAGAGAAAGAACGCAGGGAGAAAAAAAAAAAAAAAAAAGAGACGGTCCCAGGGATAAGAACTCAGCCGCCCCCCCGCAACCCCCGCCTCCCCCCCCCGCCCCCCCACCCCATCACCCTGTAGCACTTAAATAAATTGGTCAACATATATTGCAAGGTTAAG
>SNQN01002156.1:55998-78867 GCA_008642245.1 Bassia scoparia | reverse complement strand
TTAACAGTATTTGAAGAAGAAATTTAACCGTTGATATTTAAAACTATTAGAAAATTACTAATCACACATCAGGAAATTAAACCAGCATTGAAGACATATCAACCCTATCTTCTATGTACATTATGATTAAATTATTTTGATATAATTTAAGATGTAGATATACTCATGTGGTCATTGAGATACACATTCGGTGGATACTTATAGTGCGCGGTGAAAAGTCGAAAATCATGGGTTGAACGAAAATTTCATAGTATGATTAATATAGTGGATGTAGAGAGTCGAGAAAGATATATTTCGAGGTTTTTAGGAAATAGTAAACAATAAACGAATATGAATTTATGAAGACAGTAGAACATATATAGTACGTCCATAGGATTTACGTACTATGCGTGGGGGCGTGAGTAAATAGCTAACCTGAGCAGGAATGAGGGGACTGTGGAATAATTTTGAACCTAGTAGCGACTTTGTCTGCGTAATGGCAGTGAAAGGTTAGAGTCTCCTGCACAACCCTATTATCGATAAGACATTGTCTTATCGCTACCACCAAAGGGAAGACTAGACAGAAGCGTTATACGAAACCTGGGATGAGCGTATATACGCTCCCGCCAATTATGAGCGTGGTAATCAACATCATTACCAGTCGTGATCCAACTCAATCACGCCAGGCGATCGCAGCTGTTCCAAGCTCACATGGGATGCTCGATCGAATGAATTTTTGCCTCGATATCGCTATGAGGGTCGTTTAACTCCCCTGCGATCCTCTAGGTGTTGCTTTCTGTAACGGGAGGACTAAGTATCAGCCGACTAGTGCATTGAAAGCACGATAGTGTTGTATTACCACTTCATATAAGATATACGAAACGCACTACTATTTATTCTCTCCCACAAGTTTATATTATTGCCTTGGTCAGCTCGATTGTGTAACAACTATTATAGACACAATTTACACGTTCTAGAGTTGTATATTATCATTACTAAGTATAAGTCGCTCTCACAGCTTCGAGCACTCATTAAGATGGATCTTCTTGTTCAACGTTCGGTCGAAATCCATCAAAAGCGATGACTATGGTAGAATCGATTGTGGAAGCATCGATTCGTCTCATTTCGAGTTGAGCTGAAGCACGGTAGATATAAGGGTATAAGATTGAGATTACTACCAAAAACCTATCCTTTTCACTTCTTGTATCTTTTTTATATAGTTGTTTCAGTCTTGTGTTATGTCGTTTTTTAGATGTGACTACCATTCTAGTATGGATTAGTTTATTCTGTCTCACTCATACTAACAAACTCAACTGTAGAATATGTCAATTTTAAAGTCAAGTGTTTAACTAGTGCTACCATTGTCCAACGTACCTTTGTTAGCGCTCTTATTATCATTTTACATGGTTTCACACAAATGTTTCTCACTAGTATATATCGTTGGGTATTTTCGAAATATTTCAAACTACAAATCTGAATATCTATTAGTATATAATAAATCCATTTAAATGAAAAAAACATTAGTCCAAAAAAGTCCTATTAAACGGTTGTTCTCACGCTAATTTAGCAAGTGTCATACAATCGAGAGGCTCATAAACGTGTTAGATTTCGTTATCTAGAGTAAACTTTTATGTATACGTACAACTTCTATCGATAGTTTGTTTTTCAAGTTGCATACAAGGTGAGGAGACACCATACATATTTATCTACTTTTTATTCTCTTAATTATACAACAGTTGGAGTTGATTGTTTTACTAATAGTCTTATCGTATAATGATAATTAATCTAAATAATCTCTTAGAATTGAACACGTGTACTTTGATGATTAATTGTTTATAACAGACCGAATTTTATAGAGTAACGCAAAAATGGTTAATTTATGGTAGTCATCTAGTTCAACAGCTTCAGATTAAAACGTCTAGTACTTTAATAAAAAATTGTGCCAACAGTGAAGGAACGCAACGAGATACATATTAATTTTATTCATAAGAGATAACTTTAATTGTACATTGCTAACAATCTAGCAAGTGATGTCAAAATAGCTTTAAATAAGTGAACACGTCAAATCATTTGCTTTGTACATATTATCTTTTTTATGACAACAGACGAAGTAGCTCCATCTAAGTAATTATTGCTGTAATTATATTTCATAGCATAATTCACAAAAACTTGATGGTAGTGTGTTGAATTCAATGTTATAATTTATGGATACAAAATTTAGTTTTAGTGATTGGGAAACATGTATAAAAGGACGCAGAAAGTGAGACAATGATAGGCGAGGATGTAGAATGTAGGCCAAAAATAACATCATAAGAGAAAAAAAACATTTATATCATCTATTCAAATAATTTTCAAATTTTATAGTAAATGTTGTCTAATGCGCGGCGACCATTGAGAAAAGAATCGATAACAAGGATTTTAATGAAGTATATCGTACATGGCGAACTCCCCATTCAGATACGCTAGTTTACTGGTTGGTGTGTCTATACTACACATTGATTGTTCAGATCTTGGGCCGTGGCACGTCACAATTTTTTTTTAAATTTGATGCATCTATCTAGTCGCGATTCGTGGGATAGCATTGGTCACTTGCACCGTGAAAGATATAACTAACATACTACTCAGATCCACTCAGAGTGGGCGATTTTCACAACAGTCTCAATTACGATATATCAAGATCAACTTATAACACATTAGAAAAGATTAGATGCACTCAATCTTGCTTTCAACTATAAGCAGGCATTTTAATCGGTCCAAATGGCTTCAAGCTCGCATAGATTGTTGCAAGTATGAGCACGCCCTGCGTAGAGAGCGTGGGGCCGAGTAAGTGCGCTACAAGTTTTTGGCGCTTCATGGGGATATCAACGCATTAGTAGTGTAGTGAGATCGTGATTGCTCGAAAGTCTCCGTTGACCGTTTGGTGTATACTTCACGATTCATTCAATCATATTCATATGTCTAACTTTATTATTGCCTTATGTGACCACCTTCGTACACAAGTTAAGGGATACCATGATGTTCTAAAGATAACTTTGGTTCACTGTAGATTACTTGTGGCATGATGCTTCTTATGTTAAGAGGAGATACAACCTATTACATTATTTTGGTGGATTATTATTCCATTATACTCTAGGTATTGATTAGACAATTGTGTGTTAATACAGTAACGTAGCGATAATAGAGTCTAGGATTCATAGTCATATCGCCTGTTCGAGTTAGCAGGCTGAACAAATTTGGGGCTTGGCCAGAATTTAGGCAAAAACGGGGCTATGGTTTGAAGCCCCTGTGCTTCGAACTAAGGGAGCCTACGGTGGGAACTGCGAGTAGTTTTTTTTACTCAGTGTAGATGGAATGGCAGTATCAAGATGGGCTATAACGAGCAATGCTAACGCCTGTTGCATTAGTATAGGGAGTATACTAGACATGTTCCGTGGCATGACAACATACAAAAATGAATAATGGGTATGGAAATTGAGTACAAAGATACCTGGATTCTCCCTAGCATACTAATGATGAATACTTAAGATATGGTACGTAAAAGGGATCAAAAATTATCGGATCGGCGCTCTAGATCATGTACCCTGTATCTAAAAAAATCAACTGAATGCATTATTAGTAGCAGACTAAAAGACATATGTATGTAAGTTAATTTGTAATTTGAGCCTAAAATATATGATCTATTGACTTATGAAGAGTAGAAATAAAATTTGAGGTAATGTATTAGTGTTGAAATCTATAATAGCTCGCTCGTATACTTGTAGGACGTTGAATCAACTGTCTGCGTATTAACATATCTAAATATGATATCACGCCAAAAAACGTGGAAGATGGCGCAGGTCTCTGAACCTCGTATAATTTACTAGCTTCGTCAATTAAAAAGACATAAGTTTGACGATCCATTAGAGAAATGCTTTTCCATAAAGTTCGATCGCGGGTTCATTCGGTTCGTATCGAACTCTATTATGCATTAAGGTTGCTAGTTTTTATTGTGGTGTGTTGATTCCATCGCCAAAAGAGATCTCGTTACAATAAAATAGACATTAGTACTTACGATTTTTCCTTTTGAGGTTTTAACGTAGAAAATTAGGTTCAAATTCAATATTTGCGAATTCACACCGACTTATCTATGAACACTGTTGAGACGCGCCTCACGTACAATCTCTGCAACCCGGCCAGCGGTTCATTAGATTCCTCGCAATTATGCGATTCACTCCCTTCAATCTAAAGAACATTGATATTTAAAACAAACTGAACCTAGGTTTATTTCGAGTCATGTTTTAGAGCAATCTCATACTCAATCTACGTCGCATTCCATGATAGGGTCTTCAGACAGATGTTGACTCTAGGTAGGTCTACACTAAGAGGTCTTAATTCTGAAATAGGGCGCCATCTTGGTCGCCCCTACTAATTGAAGGACATGCACACTCTTCTCACGAGTCCTACGCCATCCCATTTTTAATAAGTATGATGGTATCAGCGCATTGATTTGATCACATTTTTCCACAGTCTACTCTTTGAGTTCGTTCCTTTAAGTTTCCCATCTCGCACGCCATAAGATGAGTTTTTAAAAGATAGTAATAAAAATTGAGATTAATAGTAAATTATTATGATAGAATAGAAAGTTTATCAAGTAAAGACTTTGAACAAATTAATAATATGTCATGTATGGTCATTGGGGGTTGTTATCTGATGACGATATGTGACAATGTTTTGAATGGGAGCAAGGTTTGTAATTAAGTATAAAAAGGACGTGCAACTTGTCTCTGGTGGATCAGATATGGGAGACAAGAACGTCAACAATCTACTTACTTGTTCTAATAAAAATACGGACTATAGTCACATCTTGAGATGCTCGCCTGCCATAACAATTTCGCGACAAAAGAAAGCTCTATAATTCGTGGATACCTCTCCTAGCTCTACTGGAAACGAATGATCTAGAAACTATCCTCTGCCGGACCTTTCATTGAAAGTCAATCATAGTAAGCGATTCACATTTTCAACTCGCGGGAAGAGGTGCGATTCAATTAAACGTACTCTGCTGACCGACTTCATCTCATATCTGGTTATTCTTGGTAAGTAAATGTTAACTAGGAGTTCTAAAGATAACAAAAAAAGAACAGATAAGTGATCCCTTATGTTTTCATAGGTCTCCTGCTTAGTAGGGGTCACATATAGATTTCTCCTCTTTCCTATTTTATTGATGCAGCTAGTTGTATCAATTTGTAATATACACTCATTTGTGTTTATCGGATATTAAGTAAAAGCTCTTGATTGTGAATTCTTTATGACAAGTTACAACACTCGGGCGCTTAACTTGATTAGTGTATTATAATATCTTAATGCCAGATTTAGATTTAATTTTTTAATCTCTGAAACAATTTACATTCATCACACAGTTATAGAGTGTACTCTTAATTAATACATGAAATATACACATTGTGTTGTCAAAAAGAAGCTATTCGACGTCATTAGTACTTTCATATCCTTACTCATTTGTCTATCATAAATAGATAAAATAGAACCTTTAGGCATGAAACCTTTTGATGGATCTACAAATATGGATAGAACGCTCAGCTCATATGTTGATCTCAGTCAACCGACATCTACCTACAAATACTCCATATTGGAGACATGCACGCGTGCGTTAGAAGTGAATATTAAGGTCAAGTGGAAAATGATAAGGAATAAAAGAGAAGAAAGTGGACAAAAGTCAACAAGAATCTAAAAATAGTATATATATAACAATGCATATTAATTCTAATTTTCTATATTAGAATCATAAGCTCATAGGCTTAGAGATCTAATCAAATACTTAGAATAGTCAAGAGTTAGACTCAAAATGAACTTACACTGTCAGCAATACCGACTGAGTGGGTACTTCGTATCGATCATGCATAACTTACTTTTGTTTGCTATACTCAATCAACCACAGCTCGACATTATCATTATCACACTTATCAAAAGAGTGCATCTCATCACGATGCTTTTCAATTATTGAACATTAAGAGAGTGTAGGGAAAGACCAGATATATCAGAGTGTTGGTTTATGATATTACCGTAAGTCGCATTCACGTACGCGCCGCCTATGCTTTTTACTGAAGGTTCAGTCCTGAATTTGATTATTACTCCTCACCTTGTAGCTCTCGCAACACTAACCAAAATTAACAATATCATATGTGAGTGCCTATTATTTTATGGTAGTGTTTTGTGGTAGAACTTGTACTATAAAGAAGGGATGTTGACTGCAGTCTTATGTGAAGTCGTTTGGGGAGTCATCTAAGTATACCTGTATCAATTAGATAGTATCCATGTTGAACAACATCATTGGACTTCAACAGTACATGTTATCATGTGCCTCGTACTTATTGAACCACCATAGAGTCGCCAAATTATTTGGTATGACAATTATCATTTGTTCGATTTATTATACCTTCCGAATCATTAGCTCAGTTAATTTTTTCATTCGGACGACGCACTTCAGTATCTATGACCACTTTGCTAAGTGACTCGACATTTATACGACTTTTATATCAAAGATGAACAGTAAACGCCACTGATCACATTGGGTTTAGTGGACACTAACGGCTTCTTTACTTCCGAGAGGTAGACCTATCCATTCCATACGACAATATCTTCTAAAACTTCAATCAATAACCCTCTTACCCATGTATTATACGTTTGACTTTTTCTAGAGTTTTAATTTAATGACCATTTGTTTTTTTCCGAACAGTGTCATTGTCTAATCATAGTTTGTCCTGCTGGGTCGTGCGTCCGTTGTCATATGGTCGGTCTATGAATATCATTCGTGAAGGTTTAGAGGGGTTTCTTGTCTCCTAGATCGCGTCCATCCTCCTGATTTCTCGTTGATTTGATCGACTCATTGTAGTTCACTTTTGACTAAATCAAAAATTGAAAGAAAAATTCTTGTAAATAGAATCACTATATTAACTGGACCCTAAGCTGAAACGATAAATGTAAGCTTACTTCCTAATAAATCTTTGAGGCACAAAGTAACTTATGGTGAGATAATTATGCCATTGACTGTTTAAGATTACTCAAAACGAGATATAAAAAGAAGTTGTTATTCACAAATGTCGCTTTCTTACAAGTCACTGTTTATTGCACAAAATATTAAATCTATCGTATGGGCAAGTTGGCATGCCTAAACTTAGATGTATAGTTTGTGCTTTTCCTGTTAAGGGATTCGGAAGTACATCTTTATGATAATTGTTATTTTCCTTTTAGGAATTAGGAAAGATAAATCTAATGTTTCATTTGAACGATACGCAGTATAAGACTGGGATACCTTCATAGCTTTCAAATTTCAACACGCCCACACTACTCTCCAAATCATGATAACGTTGAACAGAACCTTAGGGACAGCTAAATCTTCTATAGACACTAGTACTCTCATCGGTATAAGCACTAGTCTCTGTCAGACTTAGAGCAAAACGTCTCGTACTTATCAATAGACTCTTCAATATTCTAGAATAGACTACATAGACAATCGATTTGTCTAGAGAGCATGAATCGAATTAAAACCAATTTACTACTACTTTCAAATTTATGTACCACCTCATACTCCGAGTTCATAAGAATGAAGGATTAAGACTTTATCGCATTGGATCTTCTTATCTTCTATTTCAATAGAAGCTCTTTCTCTCAAGATATAACTCCGTCTAGAATCAAGACCTAGGAAAGACACTCTCAACTCATTCTACAGACTAGACAAGATTTTCAAAGACCCTTTCAATTCAAGAACTCTCAGAGGTGAAAAGTCTACAGTATGTCAACGAACACCTAAAGACAAAAGAGTCATTAGCAGAATGAAAAAATAATTTCACTAGACAATCGCTATAGAATACAGTATCCATAAAGTACGATGAAACTCATGCAGTCAATAATTACAATTTTGACATGTTTCCATAACTATATGTGTGGATATTGGTATTACGAGTTCTGAGACAAAAGGCCTTCTGATCCTAAACATAGCTTCACTATATAGTCGAGTGTTAAATGGTTTGCAACTATAGCATTTAAGTGAACAACTACATCAGCTACTACTCTCAGGATACACAATTAGAGTGAATAAGTTCAGAGCAATAATGTTTACTCGCATATACTCATTCGCTAGATTGCTATGAGCAGCTAGGACTCTCTATTGTCATATTAATATCTATAAAAGAAGAAAATTAGTCTTCTCTACAAAAACTAGATCGATGAATGCAGGGACTATGAGAATTGCTTCAACTATTTCACAGTCAAGCGCCCAATAATTAGCCAAGATTGAAAGCTTGCTCATCCAAGCTCGATGGCTGCTTACTTACCTACAAATTTTGGCACTTCACATAGTCCGGTGAGATTATTATATATTCATCTTTGCTCCAAATCACTACTGCATTTAATCACTGTACTTGCTTATATTTCAGCATCATCGCCGGCCAGTGTTTATATTCGAAAAATGAAGTTAAAAGATAATGAAGCTCTTCTCTGTTTACATATATAACTGTTGTAGCGAAAATAAAAAAATTAAATTAAAATGACCATTGATATATTGATCGACGTCCTGATTTAAACATGCTACATATCAATTAATTGTGATGTTGACATCATGTAAGGGCTTTATCAAATCGATCTGTTAAAGAATAAAGCAGCACTAAAGCACTAATTAATTAGGCTTCATCAATTCATTGAGTGGTCATTTTTAAGAAATAAAATTACATCTATGCAATGGATCGCTTTTATAATTTTTTGTGCAATTGAATATACTACTGATTTAAATTAATAAATATGTAAAGACGGACCCACATGCGTTCATAAACATACAAAATGCAAGATCATCCATAATCCTTGATTTAGAAAATTAAACAATACGATGATTGCAATACAAATCATAACAAAATCATATTCTTCCATTTTGGTAGAATATAGTCACTTCATGCATGGAAGTAAGCTAGTTACACTAGCTTACTATTTCGATTCCTTGACCGTCTTTTTAACGAAAATGACTTGTATAAAAGAAACGGATRGTWAAAGGTGTAAGTTGATGTAAAACAAGAAAATGAGGTTTAGAAATCATATTCGATTTGGCAATTCACATCCAAAAGTTGGTCAAAAATATGAGCCACTAAATACCAAAATTAAGCTAAGAGACATATGATAGCTCATTAGTAATAATGACTCGTTTAGTGGAATGGTGCATTCTAAGCCAAGTAATTAATATACTTCTCCCGTTCTATATTACTCGATACACTTTTTAATTTACGGACACTTATAAAATAATTTACAGAAAGGATGAAAGAGATAGATAGTAAAAATTAAAAGAAAAGAGAGTTTATTATTACGGCTAAAATAGTGTAACAGAAGATAATGTGAAACTTTGCGTAATGAAAAGTGTAACGAGTAATATGAAAGCACAAATGTGATTTTCCAGCTTGTTAAGATGTGATCATGCATGTGAGATGTGAGGGGGAAAAGGTGGTAATTATAAGCAAACAAAAGAGATATTCATATTTGCATGAGAAAAATTGTGTATAACAATGCAATAAGTGCTCAACGAGCAACGACATTAATACTCTTTTGGGGCACAATTCAAATTTGGGCGGTCGAAAGGGGAACTTTGTTGATGTTCAAGAAAAGGACACACAATACATGTCTACTTAATAATGGATGCATTGAAACTTTGTACTATGAAATTTATTTTAAGTCAAATTTGTTCTTTTTCATCACCTTATCTTGCATGCACTAAGGATGTCGATTATGATATACTTAAGAGATGACCCACGTCAAATAGACACAATTGAAATATATGTGTATTTATTGAGTTACGTTGAGTTTATCGTGTATCAATAATGTCTGTTAGAGATGGGTAGGTTACTTGACGAATCAACTTATTTTTTTCGAAAGACGCATGCTTTGACGTGAATCTTAATGAATCAGTATACGTAATACGTTTAAGAAGGTACACATTTATACACTCTACAATCGTCTACGTCTAATTTCTTATACTCTATAAAAATAATACTCAGTAATATAACTGCATGAATATCTAACTTTTTTTCTTACAATGTAGATTTGTCTCAATTAATATGGCAAAAAAGAAGTTCACATAATAGAAGAAATGCATGTCTAAGAATTAAATGTATGAAATATGATTAAACAATTTAATATAAATTAAACAACAAGTTGATAAAGTGAATGACTTCAAGAGTTACAATGTAGCTTCAAATTTTGGTTGAAATTCAAACTATTAATTCCCATTTTTGAAATATACCATCAACAATTAGCCTTTTTTCTTGAAAAATTCATAGACGATTGTTAATGTTTAAACCTATTTCTTAATTTGTAATATCCTAATATTTTATCACATTTTCATCATGATTTCACAGCCCACTTTTTATTTATTTTATTATAATAAGTGGAAATAAATCAAACACAACTCTTTAGAATAGACAAATTAAAACTTTTTGCATTTGTTAATTAGATGTTCACAATATTTTAGAAATCTTTTCAAAATTGGCAACAATTCTCTTAGTGAAACTTAAAAGTATCTCAAAAGCAAAAAGGATATTATATGAATATGAGTTTAAAATCAAACAAATAACATCAAATTGAGTATTATTACCTTAAACTCAAAGATAAAAGAGAAATGACATTTTCTTCTTTTGGTCGGTTGATGATGTCAAAAAGTCTAGCATAACTCTTGACCATACTTTCAAAAATATTATTAAAAATAAATCAATAATGACACATGAAAATGATTTATCCACTTGAGCTTTTGTCACTTTGTGCTAGTGATGAGTCATATGGCGTTATGCTGACGTGTAACTTTATCAATTATGAGAAAGTACCGGTACCCCCGTAGCCGGTAAAACTGCATATAATTAGCTTGATTAGTGGAAAAATGGTAAAGAAGAAGGTTACTCTCTTATCATGCCACCCTATTGTGGTAACAGTAACATGAAAAAAAGAAGATGAATAATGATCCTTCGTAAGTCAACCCTAGAGGTGAAGTGACCGTAGGAAGATGATTTCCAATTTATTTCGTTTTAATTTAGTTCGTTCATTTTAAATAATTCAATTTACTACGATTGAGCTAAATTTGATCGATTTAAACTTCTTTTATGAAAGCAACAATTTGTTTGAGTGTTATTTGTTACTATGTAGTTTAGGACTTTTATTCAATGTTAACCAGCTAACGAGATTTTATGCCATATGGTGAATGAGAATTGAACCCTAGATGTCTTAGAATCAGGAAATTTCAACCATTTGAGTTATCCTCCCTCTCTTTAAACCTCTCATTGCTTTGAAGTACCGTGACAATTTCTTACACGTCTTATAAATCCTTAGTACACTTCTTCTTGTCCTTTAGAAAATTTGCAAAAATACGTTTGAATATCTCTGTGTAGATGCGGAGCCACAAAAAAGAATGAAATGGTTTTGATTTAACCTTAGTTTGAGCACCATGTATTAACTTTAACCAGCTAACTCTTAACATCAATAAATGTCCCGTAATTAAACAAAACATTTCACAATTATTAATCACATACAAGATACAACTATACAAGTGACAAATATTTTTCATATTTAATTTGAAAAAATAAATGTATAAATTTAACAGATGATAAAATAAATGGCACTATGGTCTACTATAGACCTAGGATCATATGCGCAATATCCATACTTCCATGAATATTTATATTTGGACATGAACATGTGTCTTTGAAGATGATATTTGTATTCGAAAATAAACATTGACAGATTTGACATTTACATTTTAGATATGAACATATTACGAATCAAATGAAGAAGATGACCCGATACACAAGAATTTGCGTGGGAAATAGTGTTTTTAAAAAAGTGCCAAAATAGAGGTCAATATGATCCAATGAGCAATCCAAACACGCAAAAGAAGTCGACAGTTTATTTGGTGGCCAATTTGGCCCACTTCAAAACTTGAACAATAAAAATGGCGTCGATTACAAAGTTTACAACCTTATTTGGACTCAAATCAAACACATGAAATTTCGATTGTCTTTATGGTCCCGAATCATGTTCCTCATCATGGTCCCGGCAAATATTCATTTCCGAACTAGAATGTTCATTTTCGAAAATAGAAATGTTCATTTCCGAAAATACAAATATTCATTTTCAAGATGAACATTTACATTGAAAATAAACATTTACATGTTGAAATGAACATTTCTAGTTTGGAAAATGAACATTTATCCGGACCATGATGGACCATGTCCCGACCATAGAGAATTGTGATGAACTTTTCCAATGTCAAACTTTATTCATCATTGCTTTGCTTTGATTATATGACACTTTTTAATATCTACTTCTTTCTTCCTAATCCTATATTATGTACTCTTCCATACAATTTCTTCTCTCAATAAAAATAACATTATTTAGCTGCTTTCCAATTGTATACCTCTTTTCTTGTCATGGAGAAAGCATCTTAGTGTTTTACATTTAAGGCACATATCACTTAGTCAAATATAATTGTAGTGCTTATCTATAAAAAAATCAGATAAAGAAAATTCATATCAGATCAAAAATATTTTTTAAAAAAAAAATAAATAAAATAAGCTCAAATTAAGATTAAGTTAGAAATTCTGACCAAGAAACTAGATCAAATATTTTTATTTTAATAAATTAAACTTGATTTGTAGCTACAAATAAATTTTGTCATTTTGAACATATTGTTTGATTATATTAAAATTAAACTATATTGCATGACTTTTTTTTTTTTTTGAATCTTGAAATTAGAATACCATTTGGTGAAAACTTTAACGATGGCAACTCGGGCTAAAAACTTAGGTTTTTTCATTCTTTGCATTATTTATGTAATTAAATTTTTTAAACAACCTCCTAAAGTATATCAAGCAACCATGCATGGAAAAGTTTACTCCGTACTAGCTAGATAGCCCAATTCGTCTGAATTTTCTCAACCCAAACATTTTGTTTTCATTTGATAACCTAGTTAAATAGCATTGATTTCTTCTTCACTCTATCTTGACTCTTAATTCTCTAAAACTATATAATATACAAGTAGATTAGTAATTTAGTATAATGTTGATTAGTGGATAAGTAAAGAAATCAAGGCAATGGAGTCAATTTGTTGCAGCAGTGGGCCCTCGCAGCCATTATCCGTACAATAACATCAAAAGTCAAAAATCAATTTAACTCGTTGTCTTATGTCAACTTGATCACTAAAAGAGATTACAAACCAAAAACATCTTCAATTATTCATTCATGTATTTTTAACCAAAAATTTCGGAGAAGAAAAAGATAGAAAAAAATAAGGGGGTCATGTGGGAGGAGAGAGATAGATGAAGTGTTTTACCCAAAGAAGTAGTGTAGCATGCAAGTAATTTAAAATATCTTAAAATAGAAAGTGTATCGAGTAATTTGGAACGGAGCAAGTACATCGTATTCTGTACAACTAATAATAAAGCGCAAATGTGTAACATAAAATGAACAAGCTATAGCTACAAGAATAGAGAAATGTTAGTATAGCTAGGTACTATTGCAGATTTGCAGTACTCATTTGTGAGAACTATTCAAAACTCGAATTAATAAGATAAAACTAAGTCACAATTTTTTTTAGATAGCAATGAACCATTAGGGCATATAACATAGAGAATTATGTCTTGGTCAATAAGGATATAGGATCTTCTTGTTTCTTATTCTTATACACCAATTCAATTAATTAGTTTAGATCATGTCACATAAGTTTAGATCATGTCGATCACATAAGTTTAGATCATGTCGATCACATAAGTTCAGACCGAGTTCAATCAATTATGAGATGACACTAAAAATTAAGGTTAAATAACAATCAATCAATTCAGATAAGAAAATCCTATCGGTTCAAGATGAAGAGAGAACTAACACCCTTGATTACCTCAATGGCTCAATTAGACGGGATAACATGATAAGTTTTGTGTAATGCGTTGAAGTACGAACTATTATCATAACGTAAAAAAATAAAAAGTTAGACAACCCAAAATAGAATATTACCATTCACACCATATGACCACAAAGTCTATGAAGTATGGAAGTAGTAGTAGTAATTAATGTATTATTTGCCCGTGAATAATATTAAGGCAAAATGTCTTAATTTTATATCAAATTTTATAAAATTTTTAATTTCTAAAAAAGTGGAAAAGGGTCAAATAACCCAGCACAAGACACCCGCTACAACTTTAAATTTGTCAATAAAGTCAAAACCATTATTTTTTTGCCTTTACAATAAAAAAAATATTTAAAAAGTGATCCCATTAATAGCTTGTCATCTCTTAAGAAAGGACACGTGCACCCTAATTAGTCAAATAATACACCACCAGTTAAGATTATCTTCTTCTTCAAAGGGACAATTCACAAATAATTGTAACACTAGTAACTTTAAAAACCATTTCATTCATTAATTAATTAACTACTAATGACTATTAATTAATGAGTATTAAATTTTCGGTAGTACTAGCATAGTAGCATATACCAAGTATATTTATTTCGATATTCTTAATGAACGTCCTAGTGTGTTAGATAAGAACTAAATATATTTTTAAAATGGTATAAATTTTGAAGTGCATGTCAAATCACGCGTCAATTGGTGCAATTATTGTTTATATTCATTTAATATATCAACTTTTGGTTTCTTATGTAATGTCTGGAGGGACTCGTTAGCTTTTGCCTATTTATTTTAGTTTTAATTAATAAAGTGATATTATAAGCGTGAGGAAATAGTAATAATATCTACGTACGTGGTCGGACACGTGTCTAGATCACATGCATTATCAGTTGTCTCCGGCGAAGTCACCGGGATATCACTGTCGGTATCCGTGAAGCCTGTCGTACTTTATTGCTACTTCTATTTCTCTCGTTCTTGTTGTTATTGTTGTTGATGCAAGGGATTTCTTTTGACTATGTGACACACCCTTTTTTTTTAATACTCCTTAACTACGTTAATAATCAACTTTTGTTTTTCCCCTAAAAAAACGTTAAAAAAATAGAAGAGAAGTCTAATTTGTTTTACGGAGTAACTTTTTCAAAATGAACAAACTATTTTTTATTGATAGGAAATATAGGAAGTGCAATACTAAAAAAATTAAATTATAGTACCTCTAATCAAACGATTATATATAATATATATTAATTATAATAATATTATATAAATAATATATAATATATATAATATATATATATATATATATTTAACAAGATCAATTGAACTTACATATTTTGGATTGTGGAAAAAAATGAACTTGTTAAAAAAACATCTAATTGAAAATGTCGGATACTTTAGGGTTAGTAATATTGGAAAATGTTGACTTTAGGTTAGTAATTCTTTAAACTTATGACTTCGTACAATAACAATAAGTACAATTAATTAGAAGAAATAAAATCATTGAACTTTTTTTTAAAATTTTTAATGTATTTGTGACCAATGACAATTCAAAGTGAATGAGTAATCAACTTTAGGATCACTCATCATTGTCGTGAAGTATTACAGTACTCCGTACTATTTATGTTTTTCAAGGGCAGATTATCCTTAGTCTTCAGATTTGACGTGAGACTTCCAAATCATAACAAGAATTTCCCTAGACTCACTAGAGTGTGATAGAATTTGAAAATGATATTTTCCTAAGACTCACTCAGAATATTTCCTTGCACATAGTAGGCAAGTTGATGTTGTTATAACTTATATGCATCCAATCAAATGGTATCATGCATTGATTCAATGCAAGTTGATACTGTTGCGCCAATTATCCAAAAGAAAAAGAAAGACATACTCCACTAGGGAGTAGTTTTGCATAGAAGCATTAGAGTCCTCCACCAAATCAAATAAATAAATTCGCACATACATATACAAACATCCAAATCCAAATCATAAAAAACAAATTAAAAATTAGAAAAAAATGCTGATAATTAAGAAAACTTAATTCAGTCCGCAATTATTAAGTTAGAAAATTGAACAATTCAACCAAAAAAATATTATCAAAAAAAACCTTTTTCATTTTGGCAGCGTTGTTTCCAATAATTAAAAGGGTTATAAACATAATTAATTCATATACACAATTATGGAGTGATTAATTATTAAATCATCATCTTAGATATGTTCTCCTTTTATGGGTCCACTAAAGATACCAATTAGTGCATGGCTTGACGAAACGACATTGTTTATGGAATCCATTTACTTATTTATAATTTTTATGCAATATATCATCATAATTTATGCACCATTGTGTGAAATCATATGAGCTAATTATAAGTTACAATAATAACATTTAATTTTTATAATAAGTAATTATTTAATTCGATTACGAATACTGATTTTTAATTAATTATTTCCCGACTAATAATTAAAATGAATGATTGACGTAAAAAGGTCTTAAGAGTTTGGACTGATGACACATCTCATATAATTTGTACATATCTTTTCAACATGAATTGGGTTCATTAATTTTTGAATTCAAGAAAATATTAGTACTTTATTTAATTAGATGAAGAAAAATACAAACAAAAAGTAAAATAAGAGAAGAAACTATCAATATCAATTGATAATCCAATCATGGGAACCTTCCAATCAACGCAAAAACAAATTGGGTATTTGATGGATATCCTAAATCGTTATGCATTCATCAGCTGAAAATTACACAAAAGTATTTTAATTTCTTGAAAATTATACAGTATTTTTACAACAATAATGAACATGTTAACTAAGGCAAAAGATAGAAAATCTAATTAAAAAAAAAAAAAAACTATTTGAGCAAACAATCATTTTATGATCTAGTTGCTCTGAGCTAACAATGCAACAACTGACTAACATCGATAAAATCAGGGATTTCAAACTTAATCATTTCACTACAGTAGCTTTCTCGTTCATCTTCTGTCCCACTGCTGTTGACATACGTTGTAGAATTCGAGCTCGAATTCAAGGGTGTAGGGCTAGAAGACGGAGTTGACATAATCGACGGTGGGTAGCTCAAGTAGCCTTGATGATGTGTTTCGCTGCCGTTGGATTGAAAGGTTGACATGTCTGATAATGAAGGGTCCATAAAAGTCTGATGCGAACCGTAGTACCCAAAAGTAGACGTGGGTTGAATGTTTACTAAGCCTTCTGGCATGGACAAACCATTGCTTTGCCATTGATCCAAGTTTTGTGCATCAAAGTTGGAAATACTTGTCGCGTATTGTTCAAAACTAGGGTCCATCAARTGAGCATCGTCGTAAAGTGGCACACATGGCTGACTAGGGATGTCTGTAAGAACACTAGCAGTAGCGGTAGTAGTCATAGTGGRACAACTTGGTAACGGGTTTTGAATCGGGGTTGGAATTTGTGTGGTTTGTAACATTGGGTTGWAGTTATTTTGCATTTGGGCGTTGCTAGCGAAATCATTTCCTTGGAAATCTTGGATTGGAGAGGAGGAATTAGGGTTTTGGCGTTGTTGATTTGTGAGAAGTGAGGTGGCTAATTTTAGGACCTCAGGGTTTACCAAAGGTTGATACCCAAGTAACCGTGACATGTTGTTCATTTGTGATGTTGTGTTATTGTAAATTGATGAGTTGTTCAGAATAGAGGAGAGGTCTAGGAGGTCGAGGCGAGGGCTGTGGGTCACGGGATCGATTCCCATCCGGAGCAGCCTCTTCCTGATGTGGGTGTTCCAATAATTCTTAATTTCATTATCCGTTCTTCCGGGTAAGCGAGCAGCAATAGCCGACCATCTGTTTGTCAGTCAAAGAAGGAAGCAAAATTAGACCCAAACAAAATCAAAGGTGTGTATAATTGAGTTGATTGTGACTTTAAAAATGGATTTTTTTGTGCATGAACCAGATCTACATCACTACAGTGGTGAGTGGTCCAAGTAGAAAAGATAGAAAATGTTTTTGACAAGATCCAAATCTTTAGCACACTCTTAGTTTGTTTCTAATGCAAAATTAAGAAGAATAAAATAAATAAAAACTTACTTATTGCCCATATGCTATGAAGTTGAATTATGGTCTCCTCTTCTTCAATGAAAATCTCCCCCTCTTGATATCTGGTCGGAGATAGTTTGTCCACCTTAGACGGACAGCTCTTCTCCACATCTTTGAAGCCCTACACAACAACAAAAACAAGGGAACCCATTTTAGCGATCATTTCAACTCGACATGTATTGAACATCGACACATGCCTGTGCTATGTTCGCCGATCACAACGAACATAGCACATGAACCAGGTGATGGTGATGAGTAGCAAACAAATGAAACGAATAAGCTTACCAGCATTCTTAGGAAGAGTTTCTCCAATTGCCATAACCATGTTTCTGAATATAATCAATGAGTTTCTGGTCTTCCTCGGGAGTCCAAGGACCTTTCTTCAGACCATTTTTATCACAACAAGGTGCTCTCCCCATGATGATGATCAATAATATTCAACAACAATAATGTCCCTCTAAAGTGGGCAAAGAGCAGCTAACTCAATCAAGTGTCCTAAAAACTTGGGAACTTTTATGATCAAGTTTAGTTTTTTTAGAGAGAGAAAGAGGGGTGTTCTTAGAAAGGGGAGTAAAAAAATGCGGAAAAATAATGTTGTAGGTCCGTATGAAGAGTACAATCAAGGGGGTGTATATAAAGGGGGGAGAGAGAGGAGGATACAGAAGCGGAATCAACAGGATCGGTGCGTCCTCAGTTTATAACATTGGTACGTGTCCTCTCTTTGGAGAAATTTTACCTCATAAGATCACATAAACTTCTCTTTCTCCTAATTATGCTACATTTGCCACTATCACAATTTTAAATTTCCCTCACTAATCACTTGTTATATTTAATTAATTCATCCGTACCACAATATATGGATCAATAAGAAATTATTAAATGGAAGACTGATGACTCACACTTCTTCATCACTTAGTTTATCTCTTAATAAGGTATATAATAATTGAACAGAATGTTAATAACAATTTAACATAGATATTTTTTTCATACTCATCACACTGCACATTGTTTAATTGTAGTTTTCTAATAAACAAATCAATTCTTAGCTCTCAATAATCACCTATTTTCACTCTTTAGCTCACTATTTCTATTAACATAAAACAATAGTAGACAAAAGAAAGATTTCAAATCAACATAAAACCATAGCTATAGATTTCTAGAACAATATTTTATTTTTGAAAGGTTTTTTATATATTCATTAATTAAAATTAATTTTTTCCAACTCAATTAGCTATTACTTGATTAGTCTTATTTTCAATTCAGATCATCTCTCGAAAAACAGATTTCACTTCAGCTCAATTAAATTCAATTCAACAATTTTAGCTAATTTAAACAAGTCCATGAGAGGAGTTTATGTGCGATCTTATTTCTACTTAGCTAAACTTAGTCGAGCTTGATATTTCTGATTAACCCACAACGTGAAAATATTGAAAAGAACGGTATAATGTTAATAATAAGCATCATATGCATACACACAAGGATCTAAAACTATCACTTTCCGGCGGAGACTGAAATGCTTGGTTGAGGATTCAATTAAGCTGTCAACAACGCTCTTTTAGCCACGTACCCCTGCTCACTCAGCGTCAAATGACGCTTTCCAAAGACCTTTGTTTCATCGATTATTATAACCATTATTATTAATTTAATTATTCATATCATTTGCTATTATATAATATAATAATATATAGTTTAGTTTACATGGTTTTTCAAAGACGGGTAAGGTAAGATCTCCTCCTATTGCTTTATTCCAACTGTAGAGGCTACTGCTCCTCATCACCCCTTATTAATTATCTTTGCGTGATATAGCCATAGCCTTATCTTATCTCTAACACTCTAATGTTTTCATCCAGTAATTTTGTTGAATTCTAACCCTATTATATGCATAGTCATAGGTGTATTTGGTCATAACTATTACCTAAGTCCTTAAGCTGACTTATCTTAATGTTGATGGATCATGGATGGATGGTGGTCCAGGTTCGGCATGTCTGTTCATGGATCGTGTAGGGTCGTGGTATGGAGTAATGGACTATGGAGCCTAGTCGTGTCGCATTGGTTGTTAGGAAATTGGAAATAGGTGTTCAAAATCCAATCATGTTGTTCGTAAATATTAGTGTTCAAAAAACAAGAGTCATGTTATGTCGAATCAGGTTGTGTTAGACAAGTGACGAGTAGCCAACCCATGATAATTGTGTCAATATTTGAAATTATGACACACTGACTAATCAACTCCGATTGTGCAGTTCATAACGTGTGCCATTGTTAAACCTCATTTCTTTTGACATGACTAAAACCCTACTCTATCTAGCTAGTAGGTTTAACAGCAAAGTGATTAATTAGTACAACAAATTCTACCCTACTCCTCACTCTCTCATTACTTTGCTTCCATAGTAAAGACAATCTTACAAGCATCCAAACCATCACATTCCACCTAAGTAAAACTCTCAGTCTCATCAACAGTTAAAATTTGTTCAATACTAACAATGACAAATGATAACACACTATACATCCATCCAATAAGAATGAGTCACTCTCACCCAACCTAAGAGTCTCAAATAGATGGATTGGTTCATTCAGTAGTAACAACAATAATGGTAATAAAACTATATACTACAGTATATTTTTTTATTGTAGTAACTTACTTATATCAAAAGAAATATCCACAATGGTAAACAGACCAATGACCTGAAAGTTTCACCTTTCGAGAAACATTCAAAGTTTCATGATGGATCAATCAATTAGCTGGACACAAAAAAACACTTGTTTAATTAAAAAAATTAACATTGCCCCCCAAATTCATGCCCCCAAAAGAAGCCAATGTTGACCAATTAAGCTAAGGTATGCTACCAATGAGTATGTACCTAGAATTAACAAGACTTGCAGCATTATTTCAATGTTAGTCGTGAGTTAGTAGAACAAGATTGGCTTAGTGTGGCTTTGTGTGTGCTTTTGGTTGGTTATCATTTTTTTTTTCTCATAATGATTTAAATAATGGTTTTAGAGTGCATTAATAACAGAAAATGTCAATAAATTTTGAGCTATCAATTTATAGAGGTCGGTCATACCAAGAACTTGTTTTGTAAGCATTTAATTGGTTTGAGGAAAGTCGTGATCTTAAAGCATCACTCTCCATTCTCCATGACTTTTATTTTTCACTGTTGTGAGTCTTGTAACTATTGGATTTTTTTACTACTAATGTCAACTCTTCGAAAATATTCTACCTTAGCTCCAATTACTCTCTTTTATGCCTACCAGTTCACTACATTCATATTTAACTCGAGTTGTAAACTAACTCGAACTCAAGATTTCCCTCAGAGTATTCAACCTGTTTACCACTTGAGCTGATTCTCATTAGTCACTCATCTTATTATTTTCTTCTATGTGATAGATTGAACTGGTTCATTGATTTAGGCTCTTGCTATAAGAATAAAACATATCTACACACTACTATAGTCTATACACATTCACTAAGGGCGTGTTCGCGAGATGATATGTTTGAAGTAGCTTTTAGCGGTATAAGTAGCGAAAGGTAGCTTAAAAGCTATAGAGCGTTAAAGTAGCGGGTAGCGGACGAAACTAAAATTGTCAATATGAGTGTTCGGCAGAAGTAGCGGTTGTATTATATAGAAAGAAAATTAATTACCAAGTAGCTTTTTTCCTAGCTTAAAAGCTAAAAGCTAACTACTCCTACTAGCGTTTGAAAAGGTAGCGTTTAACGCTAAAAGCTACTCAAAACGCTACCTTGCGAACAGTAATAAAATTAATCAAGTAACTTTTTAATCTAGTCAGAACGCTAAAAGCTACCTAAAAAAGCTACGCCGAACACGCCCTAACACAGGATCGCATATGAGTAGCTAATGTGGAGAAATATACACTACACAAGGTCGTATATGAGTAGCTCGTGAGAGGAAATACACACACAAGATGGCAATATGGCATATGAGTAGCTAGTGTGGAGAAACTAATGTAAATCATGTGACGATTGTTTGTCATATAGTTGGCATTTTTTTAAGATTATGCAATGATTGCAACCAAGATAAACCTGTACATTGGTCAATATATGAAGTCCAAGTTTAACATGAAACAACAGTAAGATACTTTACCTTAAAGCAATGCAGTGAACAGTGGTATCGAAAWGGTCACAGATCTCATAGCTGCACAGTGATCTGCTGATCTCCTTTGCCTTGAACGATTGCTATACAAAGATGGACAAGTCTCACCTACATAGCACAACAAAATCATGTCAAATTCTATTTTCTGCTGAAAAATGAACCTGTTTACGAGATAGAGAGATGAACTAGAAAAAAAATGAATAAACAAAGAAAAAAGGAATTCTATGACAGGAAAAAGAGGCTACTCTCAACCTATTCTCTACACTATCAACCAATCAATCAGAACCTTAATCCCATACGTGGGATCGATTAACATGAAAAAAAAAGTGATTATTTCAGGAAATCGTCTACATTCTCTACACAAAATGTCCATTCTCTACACAAAATGTCTATAATTATTCCAAGAAATACTATCAAGTATCAACATTCATACATATGCCATAAACTACTTAATATGCAACTCATAGAGAGCAAAAAAGTTTGCAATCAGATTTTATCTATCATCCCTATAGTGARGAGTATGTAAAAAGCCTCACTTCCAAATTTAGGTTGATACATACTTAATTTAATGACCAATACTCTACATTCCATTTTAAGTACTTGCACCAAATCCTCGACTCTCAAACATGGACAACACTTACACATTTCATTTTGGGCCAAAGTTATGATCCCCCAACACACACACACACACACACAAAACAGCTGAATCCGTCACTTAGACACATACTCGTGTAAAATGTAGGTATCCGAGTCGTATCAAATAGGATACCATATCCAAAATATAAATTATGAATTAGAT
>SNQN01002156.1:36814-55306 GCA_008642245.1 Bassia scoparia | reverse complement strand
ACACACACACACACACACACACACACACACACACACACACACACACACACACACACACACACACACACACACACACACACACACACACACCCACACACACACACACACACACACACACACACACATACACACACACACACACACACACACACACACACACACACACACACACACATACACACACACACACACACACACACACACACACACACACACCCACACACACCCACACACACACACACACACACACACACACACACACACACACAAAACAGTTGAATCCGTCACTTAGACACATACTCGTGTAAGATGTAGGTATCCGAGTCGTATCAAATAGGGTACAATATCCAAAATATAAATTATGAATTAGATAAACTAACAATGAAAAAATGTATTTAAATTACATGGTTATTCAAACTATAGTAGTGATAAGTCAGAAGGTCATGAGAATGAAAAAAAACCATCTTAAAGTTATATCACATCCCCCTAAATGTTCTTCCCCTAACATTTTGTCCCAGATACAAGTAGATAAGGCCAGTGRAGCAATAAAAACACCCAATGACAGGATTGCCTCAAAGCTTTTAGGCCCTCCAAAATCTAAACATGAACCAACTACAACAGTACTCTGTAATTTATGATCATATGATGAAGTGGGGACACTTTATGAGCAAATAAAAAATCTTGCAGCACCAAAAGTGGCACATCAATTCTGGGAAAAGAAACATAGTMWAGATTATGGCAAACAATCAAATCATTTAACAAATACATTCACCAAAAAGGCACAAATCTAAACATCTCTTAATTGAAACACCCCTCTTCTCCAAAGTTTTCCACTTTAGTGGGAAGTTGGTTTTGCAAACACATCAATGAAAATTATCAGCACAATGATAACCAATAATTAGAACTCAGGACCACTTCCATTATCTGGGTTATCCTATTAATTAAATTGTCACTATGAAGAGTAGATATGAAATTAGAGTTAATTTCTCCAATTAGATTACGCTTGAAAAAACAAACAAAAACTAAGTACTCAAATGTGAGTAGTCAAACATTATTAACGTCTGGGATAACTTTTTCTCACCTAAAGTTAATCAAACAAAACAATTCAATATAAAAAAGCATTTCAGTACATTGCAATGGTTCAAATAAGTAGAAGGTTCGAGTTGAGCCWTCAATCAGATCAGTGTACCATATTAAACAATCATTTAGAATATCATTGATGAGTGTCTTTTGGGTAATACAMGCATTTAGTTCAAAATCATCTTCAKACATTGCCAAATGTTTAGTAATGTTTTAGAGGGGTCTTCAGTACCACTGTACCAGTATTTGATGTTAGTTCATAGACTTAAAGCTCTAAAAGGCCAACTATCTACTTCCGTTGCAACAAATGAATATTTTATACCTTACYTATAATACCCATTCTAGCTAGTTTTTGCTCCAAGTTTTTGTTACGGACGAAGTATTACAAATTTGACAAAGCACTGTGATATTATCTTCTCCCCTTTTTAACTAGTTTCAATGTAAGATTATAGCTTTATTGTCCTAAAACCAAAATATATATCACTAGCTAACACTTTTCGACCTGGTGTAGAAATGAGAAGTAATGTTCAAACTCATTCACCCATTCTAGTGCATAAAGCCAATGAAGAAAGCAACAAAAAGAGAAACCCCTCGTTTAGTTGCTGAAACCAGACCAATCAAAGAATGTTAATATAAAAAATTATAAAACTCCTGTAAAACACTTTGATTAAGGAGAAAAGATAACACTTGGTCCAATTAAATGTGTCCACGCAAAAACTCTACAAGCATCCTTCAAAACCCTGATTTACGTCTCCCAGAATATTCTCAGTGCAACATGCCAGCATATGAGATTATGAGTAATACTCTAGCATTCTAGCATGCTAAACTAATGGCTTTCTGACAACATATCCTAATGCTTGTAAGGATTTGAATCATTAAAGAATGAGAAAATAAATAAATCCTTTCCTTAATACTACTTTTCTCTATTTCCCCAATCCAAACATAGGGTTGTGTTAGCTTCACTTTGATAGGTTTGAACTTATCAGAACTAATCGATCATTATTGAAACTCTTCTAGCGTTAAACATTATTAAAACTGATTATAACTTGTCCATATTTATTATATGTAAAAGTTWAGTCATAAAGGTAAAAAGAACGCACTCATAATAATGGTGTATTGTAGAAGTAAATTCCATGTTAATCGAAATATACTACTTCCACAAATTTGGAAGTGATGCAAGTAAAGGAGATCGAAAAAAGAGTGTTGCCCGTAAAAAAAAAAAAAAGAGGAATGATAAATCTTGAGACAAAGTATTAGGTACATTGGATGCACAATAAATTTATTGTGCATCAGATTATAGTGACCCTTTTAGTTAATATAGTAACCCTTTTAGTTAATATAGTGACCCTTATTTTTTATCACTATATTGATGTAAAGTGAAATGGGTCACTATATTAACCAAAAGAGTCACTATATGCTTGATGCACAATAAATTTATTGTGCATTTGATGCATACAATACCTTCTGAAATCTTGAACACTCGTCCACTAACCATGTTCAATAACTACGTGATTTACATAACATTAACATAGACTCACCCAGCAACATTATCAAAAACTTACAATCACCTATACATGATTTTATTACGGTGCATGGGAATCTTCCATGTACAGGCCATAAAGCTAGCTGAGTCTGGATTTCTTCATTTATGAATACAACCGAGCGTGCATGAGATATCACGAGGGGCCAAGTGCAATACGTGGCCTCAATCAAATGTCGGACTAATTGTTTATTATGTGGCCAAATGGGGCCCACATGACACTTTTACTCGTAAGTTTCCACATTTCCTCATTCATGTATGTTGAACAGTAAATCTAAACATAGTCCAAAAAAGGCCTAGGCTAAATGCCTGAGAATGCTACAGACTACAGAGTACGTTAAATAAAGCCATAAAGGTTTGTACTATCTGAATGATCTGATACTCTTGARAAATGATTGAATGACCATTAACACATGAAACTCTCCAACAAAATACTCGTGTTGGTTTAACATGTACTTCAATTATGATTCGTGAAATGAGAATATGAGATGCTTTCAAAAAAAAAAAAAAAAAAACAGGAATTTCACTGTGATTTGTGAGATAGAACTCATAGAAGTGCTCATAATTTTATGAAATTCAGTAACTTCTGCTTTCATCAAGGGGTAAAGTGTCAATGGGGTGTTCTCAATTTCTCATGCAAGTCATGCATTGAAGTGGAATGAATATTATGCATCCAAAAAACACCAAACCTATTATTCCAAAGAGGTTTCAAAGATAACTGAATATAGAATCAAAAGATAATATCAGCTACTAATCAGACAAGAAGAGAGCATATAACAACATATTTGACAGTCCATATAGTATGATGAGTAATATATATGACCAATGACAATAATACAGTTTACCTTAAAGATTCATTTATTGCTCTTGTTATTTGAATAATTGAGACAATGATAAGGAAAAGGCATGGACTGCCTTGATAATAAGAAGTTTTATTTGATTTTTTTTAAAAAATAAAAAATTTTAGGGAAGGAAGAAGAGAAAGACATAACTCTGTAGCCTAATACCATAATTTAATCAAACTCCAAATTCATAATACAAAATGGAGCATAAGGTTCCCTATTAGAGAAATATAGGATTTTGAAGTGTAAGAGGCCAATAAGAAGAAAAGGGTTAAACCACTAATTGAGTATGTTATATCATTTAATGTATTTTTTTCGCATAGCAGAATGTTACTRGAATGAAAGTTTCAATTTTCGAGGTCCTAAGTATTTGCACAAGTTTTATTATCATATAAAGACCGCTCTTGATGAGCATGATAAGTTTTACTTTTAACATGCAAGTTTCAATAAGTAAAAACCTCAAATCTTCGGTACCAAGGTCGAAGGTCGCAATAAAACTACATCCGTTGTTGTATTATCCTATTAATAATAGTAGATCATTGCATAATTTGTAATTCTTAAGTAAAATAACTCCAAAATTTCATCTTTCCTAATTTCTTTTTGTTGTTAACTATACCCTTATAYTAAAAATATCATTATTTTCTAATTAGTCACATCATAAATAATCAAAAGTTAAACCAATTATCTTCTACTTTCAATTCCCAAAAGTCCAAAGGGAGGAATTTGGGTGATCTAATGGCAGTTTAGTTAAAGGGCAAGCAATGATTTGTCACCTTGATGAAGTAAAATTATTGGGTCTAAGACAGGTGGCAAGAACAGAGTGGCAGAAAATAATTTTGTTAAAAAAATATTATCAAGCATCACAATTTCACAAGCAGTAAACAAATTTGATGACTCTMAATTTTTTGTTGTCATCTCCCAATATTTTATCGTTTAGCACAAATATTTTGTTCAGCAATTTATTATTCAACAAATTAGATAAAAGTAAGACATATGAATAGTGTTCATTGGCAATTAGGCATCAAAGATCATGTGCTTAGTAAAGTGTCCTAATCCAACTTTCTATCCCAGATAAGACAATGCCACGGTCAAATAATTTTTTAAATGTACTGAGATTTGTATTTTTTAGGCCTCTATTATTATAACAAAATCCAACCCCACAGTGTCTTCTTGAGCATTGCACTAACTTCACTCACAGTTTAAGCTCATTTCCCTCTTAGAGTGCGTCAAAAGATAACAATGTGGAATGATAATAATGTTTATAAATATGTTAGCATTAGAATAACTCAGCTGATTACGCTAATTAATGTATAATTAAGAACAAACAAGATGCTTCAACGGTCGTGATTAGGGAGACACGAAAGCATTTTAATAATAACCCCAAGATAACGGCAGATTAAGAGGAATAAATCAAGGTTTGCATCTCTCTCTTACCTGATTCGGCAGTAGCTTTGTCCAAATATTGGACCTTGCTTATGTATAATTTACCTCAATTAGTTAATTGCTGTTTTCATAAATTGACTAGCTGATGTATACATAATATGAGGTGGACCATCAAAAATTATGCCATAAGGTTTTGTTCTGTATGAGCTGTTCAGTAGCTTCAACAAACGTTGAATATTAATAATCTTACTTTGGGGATTGATAATTGTTTGCTTAACTTGAATTATTAATTAGCCTGCTTAAGAATCAAAATAATTCAGAGCTATTTTGGGAAATGAAATCCAATGGATTTGTGGATGGTGTGCAAGCTCATACTAAGTAAAGCAAAATCATGCAATTATTTGTTTATTAAGAAAGTAATCAGAAATCTAGTCCAATGAACTGATAATATAATTAAAGGGCAAACAAGCTCTGCTAATTAAAAAATTGCAGGGGACATGAAGATCTACTGACCGTTGAGAAGAACTTTCCCGAATTTGAATACTTGAAGGTCCCTCATTCGTCCACCTAAGCACGTTAAGGACACGTGCACTCAAATGATAGGAGGGTCATTGTGGGCGTGGCTACTACAGTGATTAGCTGATGACCAAAGCATGGATCGTTCAATGTAGAACAGTTGCACCTGCAAGGTCAGATCTTAATTAGTTGCCATTCTCATTTTGATTACTTCTCAATAATAATGTTTGAACACAAAGCCAGATGTTAGGTTCTAAAACAAGCTTGATGAACTGCTACAATTAGATGATACAAAAACCTACTTTTTTTTATTAATTTTGTTTCAAGTTCTTTGGTTTTGAGTCCTTTTCCATACAATGTCATGATAGAATTATTACTCATCAATCTCAATCTTACAGTGGAAAAGTAAATTAACTAATTTGAAGACAATGGTTCATAGCTTATCAAACTCTTCATCGAACCTCAAGACCCCATGTCAAAGCCTTGACACTATGCGAACAGTATCAGACTATCAGGGCATGGATAATTGACGCAATGACAAATGACAAGGAACCAAAAACATGACYATCATTCATATGATAAACAGCTTATGTTATTATAATCATGGATTGAATTGGCTCTTGCAYWGAAATAAAGAAAGCATTGGCGCCACAGTTTCTGTGTTTTATGTAGAAAGCAAATATATATTCTTGAACAATTCTTGAGAWATCTATTTCAATCGAAAATTCATCAAATGATACTTCAACCATTGCTGCGGAGATCTATCATACTCAATAAAATCAGATTTCAGGTTACAAGCAGCTTATATGTTAGTTAACTTAATTGTCCGAGGCAATCACAAAAATTGATCAGAACATTACATCCGGTCACAGACTACCTCTAATAAATCATTCCCAAGATGACATACTAATGTGACAGTCCTCTGAGCTTAATGCTTCTAATCTCGCCTGCTTTAATATTATTGTAACTTTATTTTTTTTATCACTACTATATTATGGACTAGAAACTTGGCTTCCCCTGCTTCATTGAGCCATATTCATTGACAAAAGCACTTTGCAAATAGGATATTGTGACTTAAAATAACATTGCAACTAAATTGGGATATAGAGGGTAGCTCAATGCTAACCATTTAATGCCAAAAGGTTTAATCTAAAGCCAAACTTTCCAACAGGGTATTGCCAAATATAGCAAATATAGTATGTCTGAGAGGCRGAGACACACCTGAACTAGAAGTTTCACTTTGGATTTATCTCCTCAATAGTTTGTACAGATCAATTCYCATCAATTCTAGAGGCTTTCCACCTCACCAACCTCTTATTTCACTGATTACATAATCCGACTTAAATATAAACTAGTGGCATAGCCTACATCATCACCAAAACTCCTTTATCTCTTAAGCATTGGGCAACATGTCATTGGCATATACACTCCATATCATAATAACCTAACTAAACCCTCCAATTTCAWCTTAGTGAAAATATCATCTTAAGGGGGCACTAATCGTAGAAACCCCCTCGAGGACTAATAGAAAAACCGTTGCACTCGAGGAAGGCCTCGATCAAATGCAACGTAAGATTAAGTGATCGATAACTCATCTACACTACACCGATGTAGAAGTTTAAATGATTAATTCTCGATTTTCAACAGATCATTTTATTAACCTACTCAAACACATAATACATAATCATTCATAATTGTGAATTTCATCAACTAAACACGCAACGATGAATTTAAAGCTAAAACCAAACTCAAGAAGCATAAACAGAAATTGAAGAATATTCGCACAAGAAATTATCATAGAGGAATATATAATTCAAATGAATCAGATCAAAAAGTTGTAGCAAGATAAGCACAAAATAAAATTTGGTAATCTTACATCGACAACTATCAATCGCATAACACTGGACAATAAGAAGCACAATCGAAAATGACAAAAATTAAATCATGCCTAGTAAAAAAAAACTTCAATTGCTTGCAAAACCGCATTCAAAGAATTTAATAATAAAACCATACCCGACAAAATCGACTGGTATAAATGATCTCATGAAGACCTCCGAAATTGGAATTATATGCCTGAAATTCAACATAATTGCATTAAAAAACGCGTATTATATGATTGAATGAGAATTATGAATATTATCAGAAACCTAGAATTTGATATAACTTTAAAAAATTGAAAAAATCGAGTTGATGAAATTGTAAGAATTACCGATTGCAAAAGAATCGCTGATGAAATAGTTTTCGAAGAACGCCATTGTTGCTGGAATTTTGTGGAAGTGTAATTTGCTGAGAATTTGTGATAGTGAAAAACGCAGGTAATGGCGGGAAAAAAAACTTTATGAATTTCTTCTTTTTTTATAGTGATTTTTTTTTTTAAAAAAAAGTTTCATTTTCTTTTTAAGGCCAAACTTTTCCACCTTAGCTTCTATGTGCATTACCAAATACTTGGTGGTCTTGGTCTTGGTCTAGTGATTTAATCGTTTAAGTTTGTCTCTAATTTTACAAGGTTCGGGATTAAATTTTATCTGTTGACAGCTGACGATTTCACTTATTCATAGGTTTTCTTTCATATCTGCTCCTAAGGTGTATTGTTTTAATATCGACTTAACAATGTAAAGCAAATGACACTTCTTCTTGGCAATTTTTTACAAGTCCTTCTCTTTAAAATTGTCTACACCTTCATTTGAAAAAAAAAAATTTAAAAAATTAAAAAAAATGGAAGAAGACAAGATGTAGTCTTTGGACAATTTGATTTTTTGATTTTGATTGTGTCCTCTAGGTAGCTTAGCAAAAACTACTTTTTTCATCAATTTTTGGTTGTACAATACACTTTTAAAAACCTTTTTTTACACTACTTTTTTGTGCTCATCTAATTCAAAAACTTTTTAAAATAACACAATAAAGTAAAGATTATAAAAAAAGTAACACGCATAAACTTATTGTAATTCAATACTTTATTTGTAAAAAATTTCATATGATACTAATCTAAACCTATACCCAAAAAATCTCAATTATATTTGATTCAACATAAGGCTTTAATATACCTAACTTGTATAATCAGACCACACATTGTGAATGTGGCATATTAGAAGAGCTAAAATATATAGCTGACCAAATCAATCAAACTTAGCTTGATTCAATATATCTAATTATCTAGCATTGAACGAACAACCACATAAGTGAGATCAATTATAGTATATAAATTTTTACATAAATTCACCAACAAAGGGTTATTTCATATTTATTTGCCTTGATGTCTCGATTAATGACCCAATGTGGATCAATTATTCAATTCGTCTGAAGATTGATCAAGCTAGCTGCTACTTTGTAATTTAAACATTATTTTATCCATATGAGTGTTGATTCGGATTTTCTTAAACCTAAGCATTTTTATTCCACAACGACACATACAATATAACATTTGATATCAATTTTATTTTTCACATCATGACAAACTCAAACTAACCCGCACACATTACATGAAACACTACATTGCTTTCCCCCACCCACCCCCCCAACACACACAAATTTGAATCCTCAATATGAATGCATGCAATTATTGAATATTGCAAACTTGTAATCCTATATTTGATATATTCAAATTTGTTACAATTTCATGCAAACTCGATCTATACACAATTGTATATACACAATTGTTAGGTTATACTAATTAAATTGACTAATTAAATAAGTGGGTACTTTGGACGCACAAATTCTTAAATGAGTACTTTGATGAGTAGTATGGTAAGGCAATGAGGACTTGAAATTGATTAAAGGTTCCAACACAAATTCAATAATGTATGAGAATTTATCATATACACTATTATATATGAATATTATGTTTCATTCTATTGCAATGATTAAATTGAAATGTTAATGGATATTCATTTCAAACAAGAACACTGTTGGAGTTGGTACTTTGATTCTATTTTCTACCACCGCCTCCTCAACCATGCATGCTATTATCTAAATGACAGGCTATGAACCATGGTGTTCCAAAACTTCCAATGGCAAACTAGGTCATGTTACTCATGCTGTAGGACTGTTACGTTCTGCTCAATCCTTTTACTTATCTGAATTTGTCTAACTAACTGCAATTATTCTGACTTATCTAAGTTTATTTTAATTTGTCTTGTTTGGAGACAAAAATACAAGTTTGTTTTTCAAACTTTTTTATTTATATGAACTTATTTAAACTTTTTTTTTTTTTGAAAATAAGTGAATATGACATACCCGTAGTCATGTTCATAATTATATACAATTGTTTCCCTATACAGATGGTAGGAATCAAAAGAGATTTTTTTATAAAAAAAAATAAAAAAATTCAAGTACAATATTAATTACTAGCGCGCATGACTAGCTCATCACATATTAGCACGAATTCCTACTTACTAAGGTCATGCTTCGAAGTGTTTTTTAATACCTTAGTGATAAAGACAATGTAGAAGTGGCTTGAGCACGTAAAGTTGTTATTTACCTTGTTGTCTTTTCTTTCCGATGTGAGTCCTCACTTTTATACTTAAAAAACAGACGGTTGTGCGCTTAAAAAAAAAGTTGGACCTAGGACATTTACAAATTACAATTGAGGATACATTTGAAGTAGGCGGGACCACAAAACATAATAAGTAGTATAAGTAATATGGCTAGATAATAGATTAGGCGCATGCAATTCAACAACAAAGACATTTTATCCCATTTTTTGTGGAATAATATTGTGGATGATCTCTAGTCTAATATCTACAGACTACAGTAGCATATTCACATTATTGCATTGTCACAACTCACAACTCATGCACAACAACACAGTGCTAGGCTGCTAGCTGATTGCACACACTCGATCAATCATGTACAAAACTCAAATTAAGTGATTGATTGGCTAATTCAATTCTAAAGTGTGCGTGCACAAATCAGCAACATGTTTCAATTATTGGAATATAAATAATGAAGTTGGAATACGAACATCGTTATGTCATGCTCCAAAAACTTTATACTATATGGACGCATTATTATCAATTAAGATGGTCCCATCATTTGCGCGCCCGCATCTTAAAACGACGTTGAATTCAAGGACAGCCATAATGCATTTGCCATTTCCATTTCCAATGTGTGATGATGTTGCTCTTTTTTGTACACAACGACTACACATATGACACATTTTTTATTTTTATTTTGAGGATGAAACTAACTTTCGAGAGGAGGAGTTTAGGATATTATTCCCTAAAGGTAATTGCGACAAATAAATCCTTGTCATTATCAATGAATGATAGTAAAACTCACCCCTTAATCTGGCATGGTATCAATACAACTCGAGGTGATCGATCCGACAAGAAGGTTAGGAGTTCGAATCTCATCCACCTTCATCTCCACAATGGAATAATTAGCGTCAAGTATGAAAGAGTTTTGTATGTGCTGCACCTGCTTGTGATAATGTGTACGTATATTGTTTCTGAAGCCTCATCATCAATGTACACTTTGTGAATGCTAGTTCATGCTACACTGACAAAGCTTATGTATTTTTATAACAGGGGATATACGTAGACATGAAAAGCGTGAGAATTAAGAATAAATGTAATAATTAATTAATAACATCATGACATAATTTAATTGGTTCTTGGATTGAGGGTCTTGTTATTATGGTATGTTTTTGTCTTAGACAAATTCTTTAAATTAGCTAGCTCATGAGACTAAGGCGGCACTATTTTATGTGTTGTCACTTGTCACTATTATTGATATGTTTAGGCTTGACCCAAGCAGGAGTTTTTCTTTAGAATTGATGAAATTTCTACCACAATATAATTGCAGTACTTGGATTGTAAGATTCACTTCCAAGCAAAAATGCATTTGCCTTTTAATAATTTCTTACTTCTTAATAACGTTTCAATTCCTTCCACACTTTTTTTTTTCAATTTTACTTCATAGACTAAGTTATTCACTAAGATAGATGATTGACCTATTAGCCCTCTATTATACATCATTTTTAGCAACTTGTTTCCATGACTTGGATGATGATGGCATGATGCCATCACACTCTTTTGTGTTATATTTTTATTCACTCTTTACAAACCATGCATGTTCAAAATGAACCTCAAGGATAATTTTCATTTCCGTCATAATTTTCATCCACCTTTACAAACATACATATTTGCGGAAGTTTTCACCCCGCTATTAGTTGTTTAAACACAAAATGTAACAACCCCTGAATTTTTCCGATATAAATAATAATAATAAATATAACTGTAATAAATATAACCTAGAAATATAGAGTTGTTAATGCCGCGATAACTAATTATGTGAATCGCAAGGCTGTTGTTCTATTGGAATTTATTAACTGAAGAAAACTAACTATTAAAGTCCAACTAAAATCAAAACTCTAATAAATTATTTAGTTCACAAGATATAAAATCCTCAACTCAGCTTTAACAGCGGAAGTCTTATTAATCAATCTAAAAAACAATTGAATTAAATGTGAAAATCGCACTCTTAACCCAGCGAGCTAAACTCCATCAAATACTGCACATTAAACATTAGTATGTAGCCAAAAGGCTGAGCAGATTCCCATACTTATCAAACAAAACTATTTAATGTGCAGGTACAAGATCATATATATGAAATTTGTACAATTCATTTCAAGCTGTACATAAACATTAAAAATGCATTTTGAAATAACTTTAAAATCACTTTTAAAGAACTCAACTCCTATACATTCTTTCTTTCCAAACATCCCTGCAAAGCTTTCAGTGAAACAATTTCGAAACTGTGAGTAAGGAACGCAACATTAAAGGTCTAGTGAGCTGCTAGGCTCACTAGATAAAACACACCAAGTCCCTAGTATGCATACCCCTTTACAAGATTACGTTATCAAGCAAGGAAGACAATTGGCAAGAAGTACTGATCAACATACCTCCCAACTACAGATATAATGGTTGGACACTGTTAAAGTCAACAGCTCCAAACTCGAGAATACCGCGTTTAAACCGGACAACCCCAACAAACTAGAATCCCTTAAAGGGAGAGGACTTCCTCATTCTCAAATCTCAAACTTAATCAAACTAGACAACCCTTTAAGGGCGAGAACCTCCTCTATTCAAATCAAATCTCAACCATTTCAAATCATAACTTTAAATATTCAGGTAAAAATTTAATCTCAATGATATGCTTGGAAAATAATTTCACTATTAATTGTACAGGTTTAGAAGAAATCTACCTCGTGAGCAATAACATCAATCAACCTCAAAGTAATCTAAGTCATATAGGTTCCGCTTACAACCGCGATCCTACAAAGTAATCATTATGAGTAAATCATCTATAATCTATCGAGTGATCTAATCGTACAACCAACGCTAAGAAATACACTATGCCACAATAATAACCAAAGTTAGTCATTAAGCTACACCCATTATATATATGAAGGCAAGATATACACATATCGGCAGGTCCAAAACCCACGTTGCAAGTTCATTAAGACTCATCCTAAATGATAGTCAATAATCAAATCTATAGATCATGTGTATCCCAAGTATATCATTCACTATAGTCCATAAGAAATCAAACTAAATACACGTAACGAGACATTACGGTCAACTATTCAAATATATGTGTGTATAATTAACTGTAGGCATGGAATTTCATTTTTTCTAAAAGCAAGTAAATTTCTAATCTTAACAATCCCACACAGACGATGCGTAACGGATAAAACTAACAAATGAGGCTAAGCATGAAAGACGACTAAGAGAGTGCCTGAATTAACAGCAGGAAGTATACGAGTATACACATAAACCATTAACGATTTCCTAATTAAATTGACACTCTCAAACAATCTAATTTGGTCGAGCAAGTTAGCAATTCCAAGCACAATAAGACTCCAGAATACTCCTTGGAGATCAATGACCGTGTCAGCAAAATCGAATGTATGACACACAACCAAAAACTCAAGCATCAACATGAGTAATACTAAATTCAAAAGTATAATCTCCCCCAATTTAAATTTACTCAGTACCCTAATTTATCAAATAATCAAATTTGCAATAACAATAAACAAAATCGAAATTCAACTTTAAAATTAAAACTTACTTGGGTTAAGGAATGAATTGGTGAATTGTATATGTGGATATATGGATTGAAGAGAAAAATAAAGGGAAGAAGATTAAGAAATAATGGGGAAAAGAGGATAGAAGAAAAGAATGCACGGAGAAAAAGAAGAAGAAGGGTTGTGCGTGATGCGATGAACTGAGTAGTTTTTAGCGTTTAAGTTTTTTTTTTATAATATATATTCCCTTCGAAAAAATAAATAATTTAATAAAATAAGATATTAAAATCAGTTTTTTTTTTTTTTTTAGTAGCTTATGAATAATTACTAATAATAGGTATATAAATATGGGTTGTTTACAATCATCCCCTTAAAGTTTCGTCCCGAAACTTAACACATGTAATATAGACAATTATTAAATAAATCGCATAAAAACATGGGATGTTACAATCTACCTCCCCGTTAGAAGAAGTTTCGGCCCGAAACTTAGCACCGTTTATGCGTGCAATTCTTTTAGGATAAAACTCTTATTTTGAAACAACTCGTCAACTTTTTCAGGTAATCACTTCAACACTTGAAACAATCATAATTCAGGCCTAGTACGCATTCACCATATAAGCAACACATGAACTATAATTAAAATTAACATTCAAGCACATACGAGTTCTACCCCCTTAACAAGGCAAGTTACGTCCTCGTAACACAAACGTACCTAAGTGAAAGATGAGGGTACGTTAAGACGCATTGAATCCTCGGCTTCCCAAGTAGTTCCTCTGAGTTTATGATTAGACCACAATACTTTCACGATTTTGTCTCATCCGCGCCGAGTCTTTCGAACTTTATGTCTAGGAATTTGAACTGGACTTCCTCATAAGTCATTATTGTATCTAGCTGAAGGGACTCAGGCTTAGCACATGAGAACGGTCCGCAATGTATTC
The DNA here is from genome assembly GCA_008642245.1 of Bassia scoparia. Taxonomy (NCBI): domain Eukaryota; kingdom Viridiplantae; phylum Streptophyta; class Magnoliopsida; order Caryophyllales; family Amaranthaceae; genus Bassia; species Bassia scoparia. Next base: position 40,981 of record SNQN01002156.1, on the reverse strand, counting down.
GTCGCAACTGAGACACCAGGAAAAACCGTTTGGACGGTCTAATCTCCTGGTGGCAACGCCAATCTATAGCCACCCTCCAATCATCTCTCCAAAATCTATACGGGCCAATGAACTTAGGGCTCAACTTGCCCTTCCTTTTCCAAATTCTCATCACGCCTTTCATAGGTGAGGACTCTAAGCAACAACTTTCCCTCTCACTCAAACTCCATGTGATGCGATGTCTATTCACCATAACTCTTTGTGTCTCTTGCGCCTCTTCATTTTCTGCTGGAAAGCTTTAACCTTGCTAACGGTCTTCTTGGAATCTCTGGACCATTCAAATAACTCATCAATATCGCTCTCACACAAGGGGTATCGGCATCGCCGACCATTGAAGCCATCAAATGGGAGCCATCCTGAAGCTAGAATGGATAGCTGTGTTGTATGAGCACTCTATCAAATCCTGAATTTTCCTCCCAAGAGAGCCTTGGAATACTAGTGCACATAGCTCGCAACATGTCCTCCATGTGTTGAATTGTGCGCTCCGTTGGCCATCCGTAGCAGGGTGAAAAATGTACTCATCGCTTCAACTTAGTTCCTAATGCTTCTTAGAGTTTCTGCCAAAAGTTAGACAAGAATCTGCTATCTATCCGAAACAATGTCAACTTAGGAACACCATGAAGTCTAGCACTATGGTTCTCTTAGGCAGTAGCCAATTTCTCCAAGCTTCCAAGTATCTTTCATGGGAACAAAATGAGCAGACTTGGTAATAACGATCTACAATGACCCAATCATTAATATATTCACCTCGGAGTCCTTGAATCCACAATGAATCCATAAATAGAATCCACCATTTCCACTAGACCTTCTAAAGGTTGGATTATACTTGAGGTCTCTTGTGCTCACTCTTGACCACTGACAGGTCAGCATCTTGACACAATACATGGCAACATCTCTTTTTCGATACCAAAGGCCACAAAATGTCTTCTTAAGGTCTTGTACATCTTTGACCTCCAGGATAAACGGAGTATTGAGAAGTATGAGATTCCTCAAGATTTTTCCTTTACTCGGGAAAACATTTGGAACACACCATCTCCTTGGAACCTCACGCTACCATCCTCGCAATAATGAAATTATCAGGCCTTGGCTTGCCTTTTCCTTTAAGGACTGAATCATGCACTTGTGCTTTTTGATTCTCATACATATAAGGTGGGTTGTATAGTAAGAGATTAAGTTGAGCTCCCAATCGCACTGATCTCCACATCAAGATTTGAAACTCCCTCTGTAATCGTATTCTTCGAACGCAAGGCTATAAATGGGAGAGGACTCCTACTAAGTGGCACTGCAACCACATTGGTTTTTCCTTCGTGGTACTCGGATCTCCATAATCATATATCCTGATCAGTTCTAACCACCTCTCTCTGCCCTCATATATTTAGCTCCTTTTTGAGTGGAAATGTATTTTAGAGCTCTTGTGGTCCCGAATATATCTTAAATGAACGCCAAGTAGATAGTGTCGCCAAGATCTTAAGTGCAAAAACAACCGCTGCCAACTCAAGAATCATGGGGTTGGATAATTAAACTCGTGGTTCTTTAAGTTGCCTAGAAGCGTAGCAACAACCTTCCTTACTTGCATAAGCACACATCCAAGACCCTCTTCGAAGCATCAGTGAACACCTCATATTCCAAGTTTTCATACAGGTAAAGTCATACCGGAGCTTGTGTAGAGTTCCTTCAGAATCCTGGAATCCTTCTCGCACTCATCATGTCCCAGATGATCTTAGTGGGTTCCTTCTCATCAATGTAGTCAATGGCGGCTATCTTTCGAAAAATCCTTCACGAATCTCCCATATAAACCTGCTAGGCCAAGAAACTGCGAATCTCAGTCACGCTTCTTTGGAGTAGGTCCACTGCGGAAACAGCTTGAACTTTTGCCTAGGATCAACAGAGACTCCTTCCTTAGAGATGATATACAAGAAATTCAACTTTCTCAAGCCAAATTCACACTGGAAACTTCGCATACAAAACCGGATTCTCTCTAAAGAACATTAAGAATAATTCGAAGTGCTCTTGTCATGCTCGCTATCAGTTCGTGAATAAATCAGGATTCATCATGAACACCGACACCACGAATTTGCAAGATTGGGCCGAAAGACTCGATTCATCCAAGCCATGAACACTGCTGGAGCACTTAGTCAACCCAAGGGCATCACAGTAAACTCATAGTGTCCGTAGCGAGTTCTGAAGGCTGTTTAGGAATATCATTCTCTTGCAATGCGAGTTTGGTGATCTCCAGATCTCAATCAATCTTAGAGTAACCACTGGCTCCCTCAACTGATCAAACAAATCATCTAATCTTGGCAGGGCATATTTGTTCTTCACCTGGCATATTGAGTTCTCTATATCAATACATCAGCGTAGACTACCCATCCTTCTTCTTCACAAAGTAGGACAGGTGCACCCCATGGGGAACACTAGAGCCGAATGTACCTTGTCAAGCAAGTCTTCTAATTGAGCCTTAGCCTTTTCATCTCAGCAGGCCCATTCTATAAGGAGGCTTAGAAATAGGTCCGTTCGAGGCACCAATTTCAATCTAAACTCAACGTCACGTTTTGGACGGCAGCTAGGATCTCATTCAGGAAAGACATCTTAGAGAATTCATTGACAACCTCGGACATCCTCAAGATGTGGCCTCTTCCTCTAGTTATATGAACATGACCAAATAGAAGGACAACCTTCCTCAGTAGGATTGAGAGTCAGAGCAGAAATGATTTTAAGAAGAAACCCTCTGAAATGACACAATGGACTGCCACTCAGGGCAACTATAGACAATTTTGCTTTTCCGCAATCTATCTTGGCTTTTATGCTTACTAAGCACATCCATTCCTAAGGATGACATAAAATCATGTAAAGGGAAAACTATCAAATCAGCTACTAGAGTTGGTATTGACCACACATAATAGGCACATCAGAAATACAGGTCTACAAGCCACTATCATACCCGAAGGTATAGAGATATCTGTCCTCACAAACCCTAGAATTTGTCCAAGTGCACTCTTCACAAAGTTTCGACACAAAGAAATGAGAAGCACCAGAATCAACACCAGAACATAAGCGGTTTCGAATGGATAGAGAAAGTACCAGTCATCCAATTGCCTTTTGCACTCGCCTCAGTCTCGGTTCATTATACATGCCATTCCCATGTTCTTACCCGCAATAACTTTTGCGCCTGGGTAACTTAGAGATCCTCCACCAACGATAGCTGTATCAACTGGAGTAGATAGAGCATGATTGATTTATGAATTTTGGGGTCTCTTATCTGATTGCGCTCCATTTCTGGAATTGCAAGCTAGATCGGAAATTCCTAGACCTTGGGTGCTATAGCGATTATAACACGATGCCCTTTCTCCACATGATGCCTACCCACAAATTACCATCACATCTTGCCAGGGTGGTTACATTACAATGCTTGCAGTAGAAATTCGATCATTTTGTGGTTCTGGCCTTGGGAAATGATGCGAGTAGAATCTGTTATTTAGAATATTGGCTGACGTTGAACTGAATTTGTTTATGTTATACTGAGAATCTCTCGATTGCCAAAGTTTCCGATTCCTATTGAACGCCTCCCTACCCTTGTTATGATTCGTGAAACTAGATGTATCACCTTTTATTGTAACTTGGTAGGTCCTAGTGTGAGTTGTTTTCCTGCTTCTTTTGCAGCTTGTCTCCTTCCTCAACCTCTCAGCATTACAAGCACGAGTGTTACATCCTCTTCACTGTAGTTACTCCACCCACCCTCATAGCACTGAAGTTCAGGATTAGCTTTTCTCAAACTTTACAGCTTCTTTCCTGGTCATTGGAACTAACACCGGTGGCAAAACGAGACAACTCCTGGAATTTAACATAGAAACATGACAGACATGATCCCCCTGCTCCAAGTCATTAAACTGTCCTCTTCCTTTTCCTATTGTGCTGGGATAAGAACTCCTCACGATTGCTGTTTGAACTCAGTCCACCAAATTCTTTCTCCTCCCTGTTCTTCTCCATCCTCATGCACAGTCACTCCTGTGGTCAGATCCAAACTTGTTGTGAGCCCAACAACAATCGCGTGCCTCAACCATTAATAGGCTTGCTAAGTCACCTCTCATATGATTAGGGACTTGAGAGAGAGAAGATTTGTCAAACGCC
>SNQN01002156.1:6828-20995 GCA_008642245.1 Bassia scoparia | reverse complement strand
ACCGTTGCTCAATCCATTTTACTTATCTAATTTGTCTAAACTAACTGCAATTATTCTGAACTTATTAAGTTTATTTTAATTTGTCTGTTTGAGACCAAAATTACAAGTTTGTTTTTTCAAACTTTTATATTATATTAACTTATTTAAACTTTTTTTTTTTTGAAAATAAAGTGAATATGACATTACCCGTAGTCATGTTATAATTATAACAATTTGTTTCCCTATACAGATGGTAGGAATCAAGAGGATTCTTTTTATTAAAAAAAAATATAAAAAAATTCAAGTTCACATAATTAATTACTAGCGCGCATGACTAGCTCATCACAATTCTAGCACGAAATTCCTACTTACTAAGGTCATGCTTCGAAGGTTTTTAATACCTTAGTGAATAAAGACAATGTAGAAGTGGCTTGAGCACGTAAAGTTGTTATTTACCTTGTTGTCTTTTCTTTTCCGATGTGAGTCCTCACTTTTATACTTAAAAAAACAGACGGTTGTGCGCCTTAAAAAAAAAGTTGGACCTAGGACATTTACAAATTACAATTGAGGAATACATTTGAGAGTAGGCGGGATCCACAAAACTATAATAAGTAGATAAGTAGATATGGCTTAGATTAATAGATTAGGCAGCATGCAATTCAACAACAAAGACATTTTATCCCATTTTTTGTGGAATAATTGTGGATGATCTCTAGTCTATATCTACAGACTACAGTATGCATATTCACATTATTGCATTGTCACAACTCACAACTCATGCACAACAACACAAGTGCTAGGCTGCTAGCTGATTGCACCACACATCGATCAATCATGTACAAACTACAAATTAAGTGATTGATTGGCCTAAATTCAATTCTTAAAGTGCTGCGTGCACAAATCAGCACATGTTATTATTGGAATATAATCAATGAAGTTGGAACGAACATCGTTATGTCATGCTCCAAAAACTTTATACTATACTGGACGCATTATTATCAATTAAGATGGTCCCATCATTTGCGCGCCGCATCTTAAAACGACGTTGAATTCAAGGACAGCCATAATGCATTTGCCATTTCCCAATTTTACCAATGTGTGATGATGTTGCCTCTTTTTGTAACAACGACTACACATATGACACATTTTTTATTTTTATTTTTGAGGATGAAACTAACTTCGAGAGGAGGAGTTTTAGGATTATTATTCCCTAAAGGTAGTTGTCGACAAATAAATCCTTGTCATTATTCAATGATCTGATAGTAAAAATCACCCCTTAATCTGGCATGGTATCAATTACAACTCGAGGTGATCGATCCGACAAGAAGGTTAGGAGTTCGAATCTCATCCACCCTTCATCTCCACAATGGAATATTAAGCGTCAAGTATGAAAGAGTTTGTATGTGCTGCAACCTGCTTGTGATAATGTGTACGTATATTATTTCTGAGCCTCAATCATCAATGTACACTTTTGATTGAGATGCTAGTTCATGCTACACTGACAAAGCTATATTGTATTTTTAAACAGGGATATACGTAGGACATGACAAAGCGTGAGAAATTAAGATAAAATGTAATAATTAATTAATAACATCATGACATAATTTAATTGGTTCTTGGATTGAGGGTCTTGTTATTATGGTATGTTTTGTCTTAGACAAATTCTTTAAATTAGCTAGCTCATGAGACATAAGGCGGCACTATTTTATGTGTTGTCACTTGTCAACTATTATTGATATGTTTAGGCTTGACCCAAGCAAGGAGTTTTTCTTTAGAATTGAATGAAATTTCTACCACAATATAATTGCAGTACTTGGATTGTAAGATTCACTTCCAAGCAAACATGCATTTGCCTTTTTAATAATTTCTTACTTCTTAATAACGTTTCAATTCCTTCCACACTTTTTTTCTTTTCAATTTTACTTCATAGCTAAGTTATTCACTAAGATAGATGATTAGACTATTAGCCCTCTATTATACATCATTTTTAGCAACTTGTTTCCATGACTTGGATGATGATGGCATGATGCCATCACACTCTTTTGTGTTATATTTTTCATTCACTCTTTACAAACCATGCATGTTCAAAATGAACCTCAAGGATAATTTTCATTTCCGTCATATTTCTCCACAATGGAACATTAAGCGTCCAAGTAAATCGCAAGAGTTGACTATGCCTGTGGCAACCCTGCTTCGTGTAATGTGTAGTATACTTCATTTTCCCTCCTACGAGCCCTCAATATCACTGTACCTTTCTGATTGAGATGCGTAGTTCATCCGCTACACGACAAAGCATATTGTATTTTTAAACACGGACATACCGTAGACATGACAAAGCGTGGAATGTAAGGATAAATGTAATAATTAATTAATAACCATCATGACATAATTTAATTGGTTCTTGGATTGAGGGTCTTGTTATTATGGTATGTTTGTCTTAGACAAATTCTTTAATTAGCTAGTCTCATGAGCATAAGGCGGCACTATTTTATGTGTTGTCACTTGTCAACTATTATTGTTGTTTAGGCTTGACCAAGCAAGAGTTTTTTTAGAATTGAATGAAATTCTCTACCACATATAATTGCAGTACTTGGATTGTAAGATTCACTTCCAAGCAAAACATGCATTGCCTTTTTAATAATTCTTACTTCTTAATAACGTTTCATTCCTTCCACACTTTTTTTCTTTTCATTTTATTCATAGCTAAGTTATTCACTAGATAGAGAGATTAGACTATTAGCCCTCTATTATACATCATTTTTAGCAACTTGTTTCCATGACTTGGATGATGATGGCATGATGCCATCACACCTCTTTTTGGTTTAATATTTTTCATTCACTCTTTACAAACCATGCATGTTCAAATGAACCTCAGGATAATTTCATTTCCGTCATATTTTCATCCACTCTTTACAAACCATACATATTTGCGGACGATTTTCACCCCGACCTATTAGTTGTTTAAACACAAAATGTAACAACCCTGATTTTTCCGATATATAAAATAATATAATATAAACCTGTAATAAATAATAACCTAGAAAATAGAGTTGTTATGCCGCGATAACTAATTATAGTAATCGCAAGGCTGTTTGTCTATTTGAATTATTAACTGAAGAAAACTAACTTTAAGTCCAACTAAAATAAAATCTACATAATTATTACAGTCCAAGATATAAAATCCTCAACTCAGCTTTTTAAACACAGCGGAAGTCTTATTAATCATCTAAAAAAAAATGAATAAATGTGAAATCGCACTCTTAACCCAGCGAGCTAAACTTCCATCAATACCTGCACATTAAACATTATAGTATCAGCCAAAAGGCTGAGCAAGATTCCATACTTAATCAACAAAACTATTTAAGTGCAGACAAGATATATATATGAATATCTTGTAAACTTCATCTTCAAGCTGTAACATATTAAAGACTTTTGAAATAACTTTAAATCACTTTTAAAGAACTCAAACTCCTATACTTCTTTCTTTCCAAACATCTCTGCAAAAGCTTTCAGTGAGATTTCGAAACCTGTGAGTAGGAAGCAACATTAAGGTCTAGTGAGCTAGCTAGGCTCACTAGATAAAAACACACCAAAGTCCCTAGTATGCATTACCCCTTACAAGATTATGTATCAAGAAGGAGACAATTGGCAAGAGTACTGATAACATACTCCCAACTACTAGATATAATGGTTGAGACACTGTTAACTCAACATGCTTCCAAACTCGGAGAATACCGCTTACGGCAACCCCACAAAACTAGAATCCTAAAGGGAGAGGAACTTCCTCATTCTCAAAATCTCAAACTTTAATCAAACTAGAAAACCCTTGTAAGGCGAGAACTTCCTCTATTCAAATCACATCTCAACATTTCAAATCATAACTTTAATATTCAATAAAACATTTAAATCTCAATATATACTTGGAAAAATAATTTCACTATAATTGTACAGGTTTACTAAAAATCTTACCTCGTGAGCAATAACAATCAATCAACCTCAAATAATCTCAGTCAATAAGGTTCCTCTACAAACCCGGCGATCTACACATATAATAATTATAGAGTAAATCATCTATATCTATAGAGTTGATCTAGATCTACAAACGCTAGAGAAATACCAATGCCACAATAAATTTACCAAAGTTTAGTCATAAGGTCTACACATGTATATATGAGCAAGATAATCCAATCTGCAGGGTCCAAACCAACGTTTTGCAAGCTTACATTACAGAGCTGATCTAAATGATAGTCAATAATACAATATATGATCATGTGGGTTGAAGTTACAATTTAACTATGAGTCCATAAATATCAAAACTTAATACACGTACGTAGACATTACGCGTCAACTTATCAAATATCATTTGTGTGATAATTACCTGTAGATTGGAATTTTCTATTTTTTTTCTAAAGCAAGTAAAATTTATCTTTAACTATCCCACAAGACAATGCAGGTAAGGAACAATAACAAAAAGGTAGAGGCGCATGAAAAGAAGCTAGCGAGTGCCCTGATTAACAAGAGTATATACGAGTATACACACTACCCAGTTAAGATTCCTATATTAAATTGCCACCTCTCTACAATCTAATTGGTCGAGCATTAGATAATCCAAACAATAAGAACTCCAGAATATCTTAGAAATCAATGACCCGGGCAGCAAAATTCGAATGTAGACAACACCAAAAAATCAGCATCAAACATGAAGTAATTACTAAATTCACAAAGTATGTTAATCTCCCCATTCAATTTACTCCAGGAACCCTAATTTACAATAACTCAAAATTTGCAATAAAAAGTAAACAAATTCGAAATTAAACTTGAAATTCAAAACTTCATGGTTAAAGAGGAATGAATTGGAATTGTATATGGTGATTATGATATGAAGAGACAAATAAAGGGAAGAGATTGAATATTGGGAAAAGAGGAAAGAAAAGAATGAGAAGGAAAAGAAGAAGAAGAGGGTTGTGCGTGACTGGCGAATGAATGAGTAGTTTTAGGGTTTTAAATTTTTGGTTTTTTTATTATATACATATCCTTCGAAAAACAATAAATTTATTAACATAAAATAGAATATAAAATCAGTTTTTTTTTTTTTTTTAGTAGCTTTATGAATAATCTACTAATAAGTCAGGTATAAAATATGGGGTGTTCATCTAATCCCCCCCTTAAATAAGTTTCGTTCCCGAACTCTAACACAGTATATAGCAAATTATTATAAATGCATAAAAACATGGGATGTTAATCTACCGTTAGAAAAGTTTCGCCCCGAACTTAGCACATGCGGCATTTCTTAGGATAAAACTCTTATCTTTAAAACTCTATTCTACGATGTCAAGAGTTTAATTTTTCATCTTCTGTAAACTTTTTAACTTACCGGTGCATTCTTCTATTTTTTGTACTAACTTTCACATTGAAACAATCAATATAGCTATAAAGCTATTCACAATATAACACACATGAATATATAATACATTAAAATAAGCACCATACGAGTTCTACCCCTTAAAAGAGAAAGTTACGTCTCGTACACAAACGTACTAAGTGAAGAGATGAGGTACTTAAAGACGCTTGCATCCTCGCTTCCGAAGTAGCTTCCTCTCCGAGTTTAGTTCTGACCACATACTTTCACCGATTTGTCTCACCGCGCCGGTCTTTCGAATTTATGGTCTAGAATTTGAACTGGAACTTCCTCACTACAGTCATATTGTCATTCTAGCTGAAGGGACTCAGGCTGTAGCACATGTAGACCGGGTCTGCTAATGTATCCGTTCGCAACTGAGACACATGGAAACGTTATGTCCGTCCTACTCCTAGCTGGCAACTAGCCAATCATAAGCACTCTCCAATCCTCTCCAAATCTCATACGGGCCAATGAACTTGGGCTCCGAACTTGCCCTTTTTCCAGATTCTCATACACCCTTTCATAGGTGAGACTCTAACGCAACCACTTTTCATCTCCACAATATCAGATCCCGTGTGATTGCGAATGTCTATCACCCATATCTTTTTGTCTATCTTGCGCCTCCTTCATTTTCTGCTGGATGATCAGCTTTAATTGCTCAACGGTCGTTTTGATCATCTCTGGACCAATACAATAGACTCTTCACTATCGCTCCAACACAAGGGATTGTGGCCACTCGCCGCCATTAAAGCATGAGCCAAATTGACCATTGTTGCTAGAATGAAGCTGTTTGCTTGTATGAGAACTCTATCAAATTCAACTTTTCCGTCCCAAGAGCCTTGAATTCTAGTGAGCAAGCTCGCAACATGTCTCCAATGTTTGAATTTGTGCCTCCGTTTGGCCATCCCGTAGCAGATGGCTGAAAGATGACGTACTCATCTTCAACTTAGTAGTCTTATGCTTCTTGAGTGTTCTGCCAAACGTTAGACACGAATCTGCTATCTATACCGAAACAATGATCTCTAGGAAACCATGACGTTAGCAATGTTCTATAGGCAGTAGCCAATTTCTCAAGCTTCCAAGTATCTTTCATGGAACAAATGAGCAGACTTGGTAAGACGATCGTCACAATGACCAATCATATTATTCCCCCTCGGGAGTCCTTGGAAGTCCACAAATGCAAATCCATATAGAGATAGAATCCCATTCCACTTAGGAACCTCTAATGTGTTGGATCATACCGTTGAGTTCTCTTGTGCTCAACTCTTGACCTCTGAAAGGTCAGCATCTTGACACATAATGGCAAATCCTTTTTCACACCAGGCCACCATGCTTCTTAAAGGTCTTTGTACATTTTGTCCTCCCAGGATGACGGAGTATTGAGAAGATGGAGATTCTCTAAGATTTTCTCCTTTAGCTCGGAACAATTTGGACACACCATCCTCCCTTGGAACCTCACGTACCATCTCTCAGCATATGAAATTATCAGGCTCCTGGTTAGCTTTTCCTTTAGGACTGATATGCACTTGTCTTCTTTGTCTCATCATATAAAGCTGGGGTTGTATTAGTAACGAGATTAGTTGATCTCCCAATCGCACTATCTCCAATCAAGATTGTTGAAACTCCTCGCGTATCGATTTCTCGAAGCAAGGCTAAACAAATGGTTGGGGACTTCTAACTAAGTGCTCTGCAACCACATTGGCTTTTTCCTTCGTGGTAGCTGGATCTCCATATCAAATCTTGATCAGTTCTACACCACCTCTCTGCCTCATATGTAGCTCCTTTTGAGTGAAATGTTATTTTGACTTGTGGCGAATATATCTAAATGATACGCCAAAGTAGATGCATGTCGCAGATCTTAAGTGCAAAACAGCTGCCAACTCAAGAATGGGTTGGATATTCAACTCGTAGGTTCTTAGGTTGGCCTAGAAGGTAAGCAACACCTCTTACTTAGCTAAGACACTCCAAGACCACTCTTCGAAGCAGTCAGTGACACCTCAATTTGCAAGTGTTCATCAGGAAAGTCAATACCGGAGCCTGTGGTAAGACGTTCCTTCGAATCTGGATGCTTCTCGCACTTCATCATCCCAATGGATTACTTAGTGTTCTTCATCTCACTCATTGTATGATCATGTTGCAGGCTCTGCGTATTTCGAAAACCATACCTTCAGAACTCTTTATACTGCTAGGCCAGGAAACTGCAGAATCTCAGTCCTACGCTCTGTTCGGCAGTAGGCCACTGTCGGAAACAGCCTTGACTTTTATGCTGGTCAAACAGAGGATCCTTCCTTAGAGATGTGATGAAAGAAATGCAACTTTCTCAAGCCAGATTCACACTGGAAACACTTCGCTAACAACGGTTCTCTCTAAGAAATTAAGAATAATTCGAACGTGTCTTCATGCCTCGCTACAGTTCGTGAATAAATCAGATATCACTAATGAACACCACCCACGAATTTGTCCAAGATATGGGCCGAAAGACTCTGATTCATCAAGTCCATGACACTGCTGGAGCTTAGTTCCGCAACCAAAGTGTGCATCCAGTCACTCTGAGTGTCACTGATAGTACCGAGTTTGCTTCGCCAGACACATGTCTAGGTGACAGAATAATCATTCTCTGCAATGTGTCGAAGTTGGGCTATCCAGCATCTCAAATCAATCTTAGAGAAACACACTGTGCTCCCTCTAACGCTGATCAAAACAAAATCATTATCCTTGGCAAGGGATATTGTTCTCACGTAGGCTATTATTGAGTTCTCATAATCAATCACAAGCGTAGATTCCACATCCTTTCTTCCACAAAGGCAGGCTGCACACCCATGGGGATACACCTAGCCGGCGAATGTACCCTTGTTCAAGCAAGTCTTCTAATTGAGCCTTAAGCTCTTATTCTCAGCGGCGCATTCGTATAAGGAGGCTTAGAAATAGGTCCGGTTCAGGCACCATTAATACTAAATAACGTCGACGTTTTGGAGCATTCGCTTAGGAAAATCCAATCAGGAAGACATCTAAGAATTCTTACAACTCGAGATCCTCAAGATGTGGGCTCTTCCTCGCAGTTCAGAACATGACCGACAGATAACTGATAGAGACAACCTCTTCCTCATGTAGGTTTTCAGAGTCAGAGCAGAAATGATTTAAAAGAAGACCCTCTAAATGTATCTGGACTCCGCTAGGGCCTAATCTATAGACATCTTTTGCTTCTTAGCAATCTATCTGGCTTTTTATGCTTACTAAGCCAATCCATCCCTTAAGATGACATATCAAACATCATGTAAAGGGAAAACTATCAATCAGTCTTAGCTAGTGGTTTTACACACATAATAGGCACATCAGAATAAGGTCTTACAAGCACTATCATACCCGAAGGTATAGAGATATCTGTCTCACAAGCCCTAGAATTTTCTAAGTGCAACTTCTTCTTCACAAAGATTCAGACACAAAAGAATGAGAAGCACCAGAATCAAACAGAACATAAGCGGGTTTCGAATGGATAGAGAAAGTACCAGTCACCACATTGCCTTTGCACTCGCCTCAGTCTCGTTCATTACATGGCACATTCCAGTGTTCTTCCTAGCATCACTTTTTGCGCCTGGGTAACATTTAGAGATCCCTCACCGACGGTAGTGTATTCACTGGAGTAGAAGATGCATGATGATTATTGAAATTTTGGGGTCTCTTATCTGATTGCGCTCCATTTCTGGAAATTCAGCTCAGATCGAAATTCCTAGACCTTGAGGTTGCTATAGCATTCATAGCACGATGCCCTTTTCCTTCCACAATGATTGCACTCCACAGATTACATCACATCCTTGCAGGGTGGTTTCACATTACAATGCTGCAGTAGAAATTCGATCATTTTTGTGTTCTGGCCTTGGAAAATGACTGCGAGTAGAATTCTGGTTATCTTTAGATATTGCTGACTTGAACTGAATTTGTTATGGTTACTACTAGAATCTCGATGCCAAGTTTCGATTCCTATTGAAGCCTCCTCTACCCTTGTTATGATTCGTGAAACTAGATGTATCACCTTTATTTGTAATTGGGTAGGTCTGTGTGATTGTTTTCTGCTTCTTTGCAGCTTGTCTCCTTTCCTCAATCCTCTCAGCATTACAAGCACGAGTGTACACCTCTTTCACTGTCAGTATACTCACCCGCACCCAATCATAGCATGAAGTTCAGGATTCAGCTTTTCCTCAAACTTTACAGCTCTTTCTGGTCATTGGGAACTAACCGGTGGCAAACGAGACAACTCCTGGAATTTAACATGAAATCATGAACAGACATGTCTCCCTGCTCCAAGTCATTAAACTCTGTCTTTCTTTTCCTCATATGTGCTGGAAAGAACTCCTCACGAATTGCCTGTTTGAACTCAGTCCAACAAATTCTTTCTCCTGTCCCACCTGTCTTCTCCATCCTCATCCACAGTTTCACTCTTGTGGTCAGATCAAACTTGTTTGAGTCCACACAAATCAGCGTCCTCAACATATAATAGGCTGCTGAATCAACCTTCATATGATTAGGGACCTTGAGAGAGATGAGATCTTGTCAAACGCCCTAATCCAGTTCTCCATCTTGATGGGATTCTTTGCCATCGAACGTAGGTGGCTTCTTCTGATTGTTGCTTTGGAGATAGCTGCATTTCCCGCGCCGGATCTACTGGAGTAGGGTAGGAGTGACAGGGGTACTAACACATTCGCTTGCGCTGAGCAATTTCTCCATAGCATCAGTTAAGGCTGAGTGGATTGAGCCATCTTACGCATCTATTCTAGAACTCGGGTTTTTACCACGATTCACCTACGCAACATCTTCATATCGCAACCAACCAAATGAACAAATTGATTTTGCCATTGACAAACAATATTAGAAAGAAAACGAATAAAAAAGATGGTTCTCTGTCCAACTCACTACTAGGTTTGTCAACAACAAAATCAAAAACAAAAGAGCACTGAATAACCAAACATACATAAGTAACACCATATTCCCCATCTCTGCAATCTCACCCAGGTTTCAAAATTTTAACAATTTCATTTATCCAATCTTGTTTAAGCGCCACTCTATAAAGTATCTAGTAACTTGGCTCTGATCATCTGTAACAACCTGATTTTTCCGATATATAAAATAATATAATAATATATACCGTGTATAAATAATAACCTAGAAAATATCAGAGTTGTTATGCCGCGATAATAATTATAGTAATCGCAAGGCTGTTGTTCTATTTGAATTATTAATGAAGATAAACTAACTATTAAAGTCCAACTAAATAAAACTCTAAATAATTATTCAGTCCAAGATATAAAAATCTCAACTCAGCTTTAAACAGCGGAAGTTTATTAATCATCTAAAAAAAACATTGTAAATGTGAAATCGCACTCTTCCAGCGAGCTAAACTCCATCAAATACCTGCACATTAAACATTATATGTATCAAGCAAAAGGCTTGAGCAAGATTCCATACTTAATCAAACAAAACTATTTAATGTGCAGACAAGTATATATATGAATATCTTGTAAATTCATTTCAAAGCTGTACAATAAACATTAAAAATGACTTTTGAAATAACTTTAAATCATTTTAAAGAACTCAAACTCCTATATTTCTTCTTTCAAACACTCTGCAAAGCTTTCAGTAGAACAATTTCGAAACCTGTGAGTAGGAAGCAACATTAAGGTCTAGTGCTAAGCTAGGCTCACTAGATAAAACACCAAAGTCCCTAGTATGCATACCCCTTACAGATTACGTATCAAGAAGGAAGACAATTTGGCAAGAGTACTGATCAACATACTCCAACTACTAGATATAATGGGTTGAGACACTGTTAACTCAACCATGCTTCAAACTCGGAGAATACGCTTACCGGCAACCCAACAAAATAGAATCCCTTAAGGGAGAGGAACTTCCTCATTCTCAAAATCTCAAACTTTAATCAACTAGAACCTCTTGTAAGGGCGAGGAACTTCCTCTATTTCAAATCAAAATCTCAACCATTTCAAATCATAATTTAATATTCAGTAAAACAATTTAATCTCAATTAATAGCTTGGAAATAATTTCACTATAATTGTACAGGTTTAGTAAGAAATCTTACCTCGTGAGCCAATAACATCAATCAACCTCAAATAATCTCAAGTCAATAAGGTCCTCTACAAACCCGGATCATAATATAATAATTATAGAGTAATCATCTATATCTATCGAGTGATCTAATCGTACAACAAGCTAAGAAATCACATATGCCACAATATTTACCAAAGTTTAGTCATAAGTCTACACCATTATATATGAAGCAAGATAATCACAATCTGCAGGTCCAAAACCAACGTTGCAATTACAATAACTCATCCTAAATGATGTCAATAATACAAATCTATGATCATGTGTATGCAGTTACAATTCAACTATAGTCCATAATATCAAAACTAATACACGTAGTAGACATTACGGTCAACTATTCAAATATATGTGTGTATAATAACCTGTAGCATGGATTTCATTTTTTTCTAAAAGCAAGTAAAATTCTAATTTAACTAATCCCCACACAGACATGCGGTCAACGGAACAAACTAACAAAAGGCTAAGCATGAAAGAAGACTGAGAGTGCCCTGAATTACGCAGAGTATAAGAGTATTACATACAACCATTTACAGATTCCTAATTAAATTGCACCTCCAAACAATTAATATTGGTGAGCAATTAGCAATCCAGCACAATAAGAACTCCAGAATACTCTTCGAAATCAATGACCGTGCAGCAAAATTCGAATGTATGCACACAACCAAAAACAAGCATCAAACATGAATAATTACTAAATTCACAAAGTAGTAATCTCCCCCAATTCAATTTACTCAGGAACCCTAATTTATCAATAATCAAATTTGCAATAAAAATAAACAAATTCGAAATTAACCTTGAAATTAAAACTTACTTGGTTAAAGGAAGATTGGAATTGTATATGGTGATTATGATTGAAGAGAAAAATAAAGGGAAGAGATTGAAATAATGGGGAAAAGAGGAAGAAGAAAGAATGAGAAGGAGAAAGAAGAAGAAGGGTTGTGCGTGACTGCGATGAATGAGTAGTTTAGGTTTTAATTTTTTTTTTTTATATATATACATTCCTTCGAAAAAAATAAATTTTAATAAATAAGATATAAAATCAGTTTTTTTTTTTTTTTTTTAAGGTGCTTATGAATAATTACTAAATAATAGGTATAAAAATATGGGGTGTTACAATCTATCCCCCTTAAAATAAGTTTCGTCCCGAACTTAACCATGTAATATATGAAATTATTAAATTAAATCGATAAAAAAACATGGGATGTTACACAAAAACCAGCATGTTCATTTTGTGTCAAGTTGGTATATTTTTGTGTCATACATGTGAAGTGAATGGACAATGTAACAATACATATATATACAAAATTAAATAAAGTAACAAGTACATAAAATCCTATTTCTTCATTATACAAATATGTGTCAATTTATTTTGATTGGTAATTAGAATTGATGTACTCGATAGTTATGTTCTAATTCGAATTAAAACATGATGGGGGCACAACTAATAATTCATTGTGTAGTCATAATAGAATGAAAATTAGAAATAGTTGAAAAATTTATGAAAAACCTACAAAATTTTATGCTTGTATCGTATGTTATATTAGTACTAGATTGTTTTGCACGCGATGCGTGCTTTGTTATGTAAATTTCAAAAATGCTTAAATTGAAAATTTCAAGTTATGAAATTATTTTAACATTTTTTCAAATTTGATATTTGATTAATCTTTCTATTTTCTTTGCTAATTAATTAGCTCATTTATTTACAAAAAAATTAGTAACTTACTTTTATTGTTTTGCACGTGATACATGTTTGTTACGTAAAATTCAAAAATGCTTAAAATGAAAATTTCAAATTGGGAATTATTTTAGCATTTTTTTTCAAGTTTTTATATTTGATTAATCTTTCTATTTTTTTTGTTATTAATTAGCTCATTTATTTAAAAAATTAAATTATTAGTAACTTACTTTTATGTAAGTGGTGTTTGAAATTTTTAGGTGGATATCACCTTTTTTCATATTAGAATGGGTCAAGGTATTTGGACAATTTAGTATTAATTGACATAATTTATGCATATATTTTAATTTGTTTTTTTAGTGAAAAATTTATGCATATACTTTATTACCCTTCATTAAGGTAATTATGTATTTTGAGAGGGGACACCATCTTCCTCCCCCTTCTCTTATATAATAGAGATTGAACGTGTGGAGAAAATTGTAATCCGTAGAAAGTTATTTTGGACCGATCAAGCACATACTTATACGGATACATATGTATTTTTTGGTGTTAAACAATCAATAGGACAAAGATGAAAATTGACTTCAAAATCTTCTAAAATCGGTCAGAGTGGAGCTCTAACTAGTATTCCTCGCTACTCCATGAGCACATGTCTTATATCTGTACATATGGCTCATCTATCATCTGTGCAGCACGAAAATTAATGCATGTTGGATATGCATGTTAGAGTATATTTATATTCCTGGCCTCAACCATCAGCGTTAAGCTTTTGGTTGAGATGGTTGTAACATGTTCAAGCCAGCGTGACACAGAGGTACGGGTTCGAATCTCACTCTCTCTCCCTTCTAAGTGGAATTAATTCGCGCACAGGTAGAGTGGCCTTGTTTGCGTCCACATTTCAAGCCTAAAAGGGGCTTTCATGGTGAGGGAAGTGTTAGGTATATATTATATTCCTGAGGCTCAACCATCAGCTTAAGCTTTTGGTTGCGATGGTCC
>SNQN01002155.1:37689-48366 GCA_008642245.1 Bassia scoparia | reverse complement strand
GCTAATAGAATTTACAATATTTTACTGATTAAAAATTTAATCTTCTATTTATAAGCCAAGGGGGAGCTATGGTGTCCCCCTCATGAAGTTACAATACTACCCTTAATGAATTGATTTTTAAAAATTAATTTCAATCAACCATCTTAAATGTAAATAACTTCTAATTTACTATGACATGCAAATTTAGGATAACAATATTGATAGTTAACAAAGAAATTATATTCATTTAAATTTATTCAATCAATAATCCAACTTATTTGCATTAATTTTTTCAAATTACCCATGACTTGTTAAATATTCAGTCGTTAAATTATCACTAATTAACATCTAACTCAATTCTAGTTTTATCAACAACATACAATGAATCTAGACATAGTTAAAGCAATAATCTCTTATTACATAAGTGAAGAGGAACAATGAGTCCCTATTGAAATTCCATTATAACTTTTTATATATCAATTATTACACAACAAACCATTAAGTTATCAATAAAAATGTGAATTTGGACAATTTAACTTTTTTTCAATCAAGTTAAGCTTCTTAATGATTAATCTAATCATACATGGTCAAAAAGAGCTATATTGATCAATCTTTTCTTAGTTAAACTTTCTTAATTGATTCAACAATCAATCCTTACATTCGCCTACTATATCGAATTAATGAATCTAAATTTATCAATTATGTCATATACTACTCAAATCAATGTTGTTAATAGTTTTATAATTACCCGAAAATTCTCATTTCTACATTCCACCTTAGCTCTAATCACTCTCTTCTCAGTTCTTTCCTAATCTTTAGGTTCACAACATTAAAAAGACTTCATGTTCAAATTGTTAGAAAAAACTTTCATTGATCATTAATGGTGTTTACCTGACTCTTAGCATCCATCCCTTTATCTAGTTTCCCAATTTTTAGTACTTTTATTCATTGTAGACTCTTTAATAATTTTCAGAGAATACTTATCGGAAGTTGTGATACATATTTCTCTACTTCGTTACTACGGTCAAACTGTTTCATCTTTATGACAATCTGTTTTACGGATAATCTCTTACTATTTATATACTTATATTGTTATCTCAATTATGTTAAGTCTATACTTATTGTTAATTTTTCTTTGGCTGCAGAAACATATGATCATCATCCGCCAAAAATTAATATAAAACATCAATGATACTGACACTCTAATAAAAACCATAAACTTTTGTATATAAGGAAAAAACATAACAAATAGAAATTATTTTTCTTCTATTCATCTACCGCACGGCACATCGCCTGTGCAAAAATTACTAAAATATAAATTCAAAAGTTCGAACTTGTCATACAGTATATATATTCTATGAGGAATTATAAAGCTCACTACAGGATTCTATTCCAATCTGACGAATATCTGACTCCTTGACTACTAAACCACCATGATGGTCTACTATTACAACCCGGAAAAACCGCAATCCTAACAATAATCTTCTACTTCCACATAAATAGTACTACCAAGAAGATAAAAAAATATAAAAATTATGACCCATAATTATTGACTCATATAAACATAGTAATCGTACTATTATGTAGTTTTTATATACTCGATTGTCAAACATAAATGATTAAGAGTATTCATCTAGATTCTCATCCATGACTCAAATCTTTATTCATCCTATAGATAATCCAACATACACACAGTTAGTGCATTGAAGCCAAATTATTACACTGATCAATATATAAACGTTAACACAAAGAACAAATAAGATAGAAAAAAAGTATAAATTTTAAAAGTGTCTTTAGTTATGTCTATATCTTAAGTAAAAAACAATGAGCCTACGTACATTTTCTCTAGGCCTAACATCTCCTTGTATTATAGGACATCCTTCCATATATGCCGATATATGACAGTTTTTTTCGAATATTCCCCATCAACAAACCAAGTAAACACTTAACTCTCAATACAAATCAATTAACAAATTGAGTACGATAACTCTCACTAGCATCATCACAGTTGTATATATAGGATACAACTCACCCAACTAATTTATCTCAAATCTAGGCACACTTTCTCTATGAAACATCACAGTTATTCCCTCCGTTTCCTCTACTCATCCCTCATTCCTCCTTTCCTTACAACAGCAAGTATTTATAGGTATTGTGTAATTATGAGTAGTTAATTATATTAAACGACGTTATATTAATCGATACAAGCAACTTTGTAAGAATAGCATCAGTTATTTGTACCTCCATTTCATCCCTACCACCTTAAGCTATATTTTGTAAAATACAGTCAAGGTTCTAGATCGTTTAATTATCCAACATTAGAGGTAGTTGAATGTGGCAAAACCCAAACAATAATATGCATTAATGATCTGATAAGGGTAGTTATGTTGACGTCCATCTGTCACATACCTTGAGCTCATTTGCCTGACAAATCTATCAAATTGAACAGCTACCATTCAGACAACAATTTGTCAAATTTGTGACAATAAGATGAATGCAACCAATGTGCACTAATGAAGATACTGTGCAACTTAATTCACACTAATAATTTAAGAATTACAAATTTCAATTCCTACGGACCCTATGTTGATAATTTGTACTTATGCTCCAAAAGGGCATCAGCTCTCAACAGCCATGGTTGAGAATGCACCCAGCACTTTTGATCAATGCATGCCATCCGGGAATAGTCAGTCAAGAAATGTAAACCCAAATCAATACCCATCATTCAAACAGAGAATAATCTCTCTGATGTATTGATCACACAAGTACATTATGGAGGAAAGCAGACAAGCGAGTATCAAAGAACTGAGGATCATCAAGAAAATTATGTATTCATGTTTAAGCAAACTATGGAATGACTGTAAAAATAGGAATCAATAAATTAGTCCCTAAAGCTAAACATACACATTTAACGCATACTATATCGTCAAATTAGTATTAGACTACAAATTCAAGCTTAGACAAAGAACTACCATAAACCGAATTAATGAAAAAAATAAGAAGCAATTCAATATTAAACAGTCAATAAGTTCGAGAGCACGTAACAACAAATATACGGCTAGACAACTTAGTGTACTTAGTTTTGAAGAGCCAAAAAAACGCGTTGAATGTTCAACTACTGGCCACTATTCAACTGACCTAACACTCATCGAACCTTTGACGATATTCCTTACCTCCTTTCTCTTCATATCTTGGGAGTATGGGATCATTGAATAATTATAAAGAACTACTAGACTGAGAAAGTATCCTCTTGAATCTTCTAGCAAGAAAAATGCTTCTGGCAAATATATAACATCTAACTACTCTTTTATCCTTCGCTCTAGGTAGATGCCTATCGAATAACTAAGGCATATAAAATCACTTTGTATATTGTGATACAGTAAAGAGGTGCCCCGTTAAGATATATACTTTGCAAGATGGCCTAAATACATACTCCCTCGTTTTTTTAAGTTCCATACCATTATGAATATTTTAAAGAGTGTGATTGAGTTTAATAAGAATAGTTGAGTAAGTTGGAGAAAAAAGTTGAATAAGTTAGTAAAAAAGTAAATGTGTGTTGAAGATAGACTTTATGGACAAATAGTAAACTTTTTTTAGGGAGGTGAAAATAATGATGACTGTTGGTAAAGTAATGAAATGGTCGACTTTAGAAAAAGTAAGTTTCCTCATTAAAGATTTGAGAGTACATAAAGTAGGTAGAAATGTGAAAAGTATATTTTTAGATTGGTTTGGAACAACTATTTAAAAACATCCAAAATAGATAAACTGGAACCAACTAAAAAAACAGACGGAGATATCAAACAAACCACCTATTCTGGTTCAAAAAACCATTGAACAATACTGACAGAATCATTTCAGCACTTATACTAGCCCCAATTCTCAACAAGCCATTAGCAGATAGGGAGTCATTACAAAAAACCAATCATTGACCTCTACCTATGGATATTGAGGAGACAACTTAAAAATTATCTAATCAATTACCTACATGAATCTAGTGCACCTCATTTAGACAAATGCGTGCATTGAACCTGCTACAGGAAGCTAGGTCTAAGCTCAACTCTGTAGACAAACTTTGAGTGGATCCTGTGTTCTCTAACCTAATGCACATTTGGGGAAAATAACTCAGCACAAGCGAATCTATACAAGTTGTAGTACACCAAAGCGTTTCCCGACTCCTGTCAATGGCATCCAGACAACCAAAGCGTGCAAGAATCCTTAATGTATATTGTAAAAGCTGTAGTTGATCAATCATCCGACTTATACTTCCAAAAAGATCTTGTCTCGAATTATTTTAGTCTTAAGGAACTTTTGATTGTAATCGCAAAAAACCATTTTTGTTCTAGTTTAAGACTTAAAGTCTGTAATGTAAACTTTAAGTAGACAATAAGAAATGGAGAGAGCTATTAAAAAAAATACAACCGAAGTCTTCATGATCTGTATCATTTGTGCTGTCGTAATGTACTGTAGACAGTATTCAGAGGATCCAGAAAGGTTAAGTAATGTCTAAACTGTTTGTGTTCTTAAAAAATTTTACACCAGATAAAATTTACTTAAAGCAAAAAATGCCAAGCAATACATAACATTAGCAAGTATGGTATAAAATGATTCTATAACATATATTATACATCTACTTGAGAGCACTACGCTAATAATTTAATTTTCCAATGCTTCAATGTGCCAATCCTACGAAAATCTACCAGTGTTAAATATATACGCATAGATAAATCAATAGATCTCTGCAGTATAAGAATGGAAATGCTCTTGAGATACGCAATTATCCAGCTTGCAACGTCATTGCTATGGGAGAATTAGTTAATATTTCATTATTATTATTATTATAGAAAAATCAAACCAGAAGATAAATCTATAGAGTCAAAACAGTCATAACCTAAAAACGGTTTTCAAAATGTTCTCTGTAAATCAAGTACTAATGAGAGGTACTCACCAACTCAACTATAAGATGCAAAACCGAAGCAGTTACGGACGACGCATAGAACACACCAACAAATAAACAGCCAACATGAAACAACAACTCACCATGAACAACATAAATTCTAGCCAAATACGCTAAGCCAAGTTTATACAATCTAGAAACTTTGAGCTTTAAAAACCCCAATCCCTACTAAGCACTAGGTTTAAAAACAAAAGTAAAAATAGTATCGTTAAAAAAGTAGGGTAGTATAATTTAAAGAGACAAACAAAACATTACGGATGACAATGGAAAAACCACAATACAGCAGAACAATGATAGTACAAACACAGGTTGTAAAAATCTAGCACAATAACACAATCGACATTGCTATTTTGTTGTTTATTTGTTTGTCTAAATTCTATTTAAAAAAGAACTCCTAATTCAAAAGATCAATGACAATATTCTATAATAAACTTGTTAGAAGTTTAAACTAGTAACTTTGAATTAACTATTCAGTTCATCTCTCTCCAATTGTTTTTTAGGAAGTTTTATTTACAGAAATTAAAAGAATACTATGATTTTGATACTTTAGGTTAATGTCGTACCTGAGAGAAGAGCTACTCGTGGAGAGAGAGATTCAGAATAGTTATTCGATTGCCATTGCTAGGGGAGTAAGTGTAGTTATTGCGTGCGGAAGGCAGAGAGAGCTGCGCGATTGTTGACATGGTAGAGGATAATCTGTAAATACAAGAGAAGTAAATTGCAAATCCTAGACGCGGAGAAGGCAGATTCGACTGCTCGAGCTGGAGGATTTCAACGAGGAGCGAAGAATGGGTGCTAGCTATGTGATTGATGAATGGCAGATATACTGTCGTTTGTGACCTAGACTACTCGAAGGAATGTGCTTCCTGTGACTGAAAATTTTCCAAAGAGATGTCAGTGCAAAAATTATTGAAGCACTAATATCCTCGCCACAAGTTTTGGCCAAATAGCGCGCCATTTATGTTACCAACAATAGCATAATCTTGTAAGGCAGTGGTTACAATTTCACCTTTACTTTCATCGTATTTTTGTTACCTATGCAGTCAATTGTACAATGGGCATCAAAATAAACTACACTAAAACATTTTCCTACGTCTATGTTGTTGCCAAGATAAAGTCTTTAAGTTGTAAGTATATGGTCATGATCAAACTTTCCTGAATAATAATTATATTATTTTCAATGAAAGATATGCCTCATGATCTCGATAGATCGCAATATTACATGTTACTAAAAGGGCTTACTTAAGAATTGATGAAACAAACACCCAAACCCTAAACACACTATTTGCCACGCAGCCTTTTTGAAGAAATAATAGTATTGGAAAAGTTCTCGTCTGCTCTAATCAACCTAGCGATTAATCCAATACTACATAAGTTTAAATTGCTCTCATATCTAGCATTTAAGCTATTGTTAAACGAAAGCACAAAGAAGTGTCATTTGAGCAGATGTGAGTCTCAATTTGTTGGGAATTTGATCAGGGATCAAGTTTGTTATGACACCATAGTTGGTGTTGGGTTGAACTCCGTAAGTGGAAAGTTGGGAACGTTGTGCATAGTACATAATCATATCAAGTGTATTTCTTTGTTACTTCGAGTTGTTTAATAAAGAACAAGACTGTGAGTGATGGAGGACAATACCTTATTAGAATCGAACCTCGTAAATCTTGTGTTGTTTTATTTCTCGTATTTTATTATTCCCGCTGCTTAATTAAGGACTGGTTCTTAACTGGTCTCAATTAATCGAAAAATTTACAACAACTCATCTATACTCAAAATACTCAATCACCCCCCGTCCTTGAGTATGACTTGCACTTTCAATTGGTAGCAGAGTCTGACTTCTTGAAAGGTAACACCTAAGAAGGAAGAAAAGATGATATCAAGAAGATGACAAACAGAAATGGAGGATCAAGATTGTCCAAGTTCAACGGGAACCAATTATTCCATGTGTGGAAGATTGCATGAAGAACTTTATCGATTTTGGCACTACTATGCGCGATGACAAATTAAAAATGCCCAAGAAAGTTGCAACCAAAATTCTAACGGTTACAGAAGAAAGAGAAAGTGAGTAACAACATCAACAAATCTAAGACTCTTGAGAAAAAATGTTCAAAGCCATTGCCTTTCTTCAACAAGACATTGCAGATAATGAGGTAAGCCATATTTTAGCATTTTTACTGCTAAGAAATATGGGAAAACCCTAGAGAGGCCTATGAGAACTAGTGTGAAGTCAGGAGGAATCTTAAAGTGGATATGTTATTCCAGATATGAACTTTACATGATCGAGAATGAAAATATAAGGGTAGTTTTTTGTTTTAATGTCTATTATAATTGAACTGCAAATCTCTTGAAAAGCTTTCACTAGTGAAAATTTGGTCAGTACACAACATCGCTATTTGTTGAGTTGCAGAAGTTAACGAGTTGCGTGCGCACTCCACACACTCTAGCTGATGATAATTAACAAAGTGAGGCCAAAGATCTATCCACCTGACCGCTCAGAACAACTCATTGGGTCATTAATGACTCACGAAGTTGTTATTTCAAAGAAGGAAAGCACAACTAAAAGTTGTGATAGCCCTTAAAAGGAGAAGAAAATGAGGAAGATCGGACGAATAGGTCTCATGGCAATAGATTTGAAAGGATTTCTTAGATCTCAGTACAAAAGGAAGTCTTGAAAAAACAAGGGCAATTCAAAGAATAATAGTACCAGCACTGGATTGTTTCAAGATGTGGTGAAACTGGACAATGATCAAAGATTTCCAGCTTGCGAAAATGAAAAAGGAGGAAACTGAATGAGAAAGAAAACCAAAAGAGCCCATCTTGCTGCTTGGTGTAGTAATACATTTGTCCCTATCCCAAGACGGCCAATGATAAGACACCCCCGCAACACACAAGTCAAATCGAGAGATCTAGGACCTACAAGCCCTAAAAAAAATGGCAGATTCCCTTGCCACCGGGACACCTCTTCCAGGTATTTAGACACCTAAAAAAAAGTATTTCATATAATATATTTAACTATTTTTAAACATTTTTCTAGAATTATTCGGATATTTTTCGTAACGCCTTTTTGGCAATTCGGAATTTCAGCAATAAATTATATTTGCGTAATAATTAAAATTATGAACACATTCCAAAATTTTTAGTACATACGACCGCTATTTTCACAAGGAATTTGACGTATTTTTTCCATAATTTTTCGATTTATGGTTTAATATTTATTGAATTTCTTAAGCAAAAACGCCAAAAAGAGCATAGCCGAGCCTCCCGGGATTTTCATCCCGAGGGAGCCTAAAATCCGAGCAATCGTTGAAATCAGCCATAATCGCAATAATATCAACTATAACGTAAAAATCAACATGTATATTTATACGATTATATTACGATATCGTATTTCCATTACAATCTCGCTATTCGAGGTAAAATAATCTCAAATCGCATAATATCCGACACAATCGCAATAATTCGGAATAATAATTGTATATTATATGTTACGATTATATTACGATATTATACAATCGCAATCACGCTATTTAAGGGCAAGCAAAATCGACCAAAACATCAAAAGATGATACTAGGCGCAATTGCGCCCAAAAACTTTCTTTTGGCATTTCGACCCTGCCTATAAATAGGGATCCTCCCCTATTATTTAAACGACTTTCGGCTTGGACGATGCATTCTGTGCTCACCGTCCAACTCTCTCTCTCAAACACATTCAAACACCACTTCAACACATTTTAAAAGCTTATTCAAAGGCCTTTCGCAATAGATCTAAGAGGTTTTTCAAGGTTCTAAGGTTCGATATTTGTCATGTTTTTTTAAAACGGGATACAAGTAATTATAAATTTTTATATCCCACTATAATAGTAGATAGTAACTATCGTGTCAATTGTAATCGACACAATAGAATTAGATGAAAATGAATTACACTTTTCATGGMAATTGTAATTAATATTATAGCAATCTCATATACAATAATAATAGTTTATTAGTGAGAGTAAAATCATCACTAAATGATAAATAGTGTTGATTGCAATCGACACTATAGCTTCTTGAAGGTGTAAATCGTATCATACAATTTGTGTCGATTATAATCGCCACAACAATCGACACGACAAGGGCTAGTATTTTGTGGCGATTGTTTTAGTCAACAACAACTATTATAATCGCTTCGACATGCTACAGAAACGAAACTTCTTGTATCGAATAAGCTTTTGATACARAAGACTTTTGTATCGATTACAATCGACATGAAAGGCCCTAATAATTGCCAAAAAAACCCTTTTTTTGTTGTAGTCATTTTGTTGGAAGCTTCCATCTGTTTAATTTCAAAATCATTTTTACGCGAAAATAAACTTTCCAATAATACAAATGTTAAGAAGTAAACCAGAGAGGACTGGTCTGGAACTGTTCCAAAACTGATCTAGTCAACTCAGTTTACTTGAAGTTGTATATAATAAGTAACCAAAATTACTTATTATATTCAACTAGCTCATCTCTCTATCTTTAACCTTTATAGTGCATTTAGACAATCCAAATACTACTTACAATATATCTAAGACCTAAAACTATGTCTTTTATGTTCTTGGTTTTCATGCAATCTTCAAGACTTGGCTTCATGAGCTTCGACTTTATATTCGTTGAACTTGTAACTTATACCTGCACATGCAAAAAGAAACTTCCATACATAATTTAGCTCAATGTGGTTTGTTATCATTCAAAACTCAAAGTAGGAACTCAACAACCAAGAAGGTGAAGGAATGGGCTTTTTTGAGGATGCCGAAGGGTCACGAGACATGGGCCTTTTGTGTATGTGGAGGTTTGTATGTGAAGGTAAGATTTGTTTGACTTCTCGCCTCCTTGAGCCTCTCAAGCCTTTGCAATATTACCTGAATTKGAATTGGACGGGATTAGCAATAGAAAGTTCCTAWGATTGAACCTAATTTGGGGTTAAGGTTCTAGACCTAAGGATTGAGATTGAAATTTTGAATTTGTCCACTCCTAGACCTAATTCTGTTTTAAGGTGCTAGAAAGAATTCGAACCTAGGTCAATTTTAATGTTCTTGGACTTGACTTGATCTTGAAATTGATCTAAATTCTAGACCTAATTCTATTTTAAGGTGCTGGAGTTGGAATTGGATTTGAACCTAGGTCAGTTTTAAGGTYGTTGAACTTGACTTGATTTTGAGATTGAATTCTTGACGTAATTTTGGTTTAAGGTGCTAGAATTGGAAATGAATTCGAACCTAGGTCAGTTTTAAGGTTCTTGGACTTGACATGATCCTAAAATTGAATTTGGACTTGAATTTTGAACTTGAGAATACTTAATTGGAACTACATCAGTTTTGGGCCACTTAGGTATGGATTTGAAATGTGTAAGGTCAAACCTAGGTCAGTCTTAAGGTTCTGGGCYTGTGCTTGAATTGAAATAGAAAGGGCCTAGTTCAGTTTTAAGGTCCCTAAATTTGGGCTTGACTTGGAATGGGAATAGATTAGTCCTAAGTCTATTTTGAAGCGCCTAGACTTGACTCAAATGGGGCCTATAAATTGAACTAGGCCTTGAATTGGACCAGGGACATTGAATAGTCTTGGACTATGTTTTGGACTACTAACCTTGAATAGAATCATGATCTAATGGTCACATGTACAAGCACATTGATGGAAACACGAGTCAAATTATTCACTTAAGGTCAAGGTCTAAGTGAACTATAAGTCGACTTGGTTAAGTCGAAGAAGGTACCACGCCTAAA
>SNQN01002155.1:0-28112 GCA_008642245.1 Bassia scoparia | reverse complement strand
TAAGATAATCATGGACAAAACGGTTTAGGATCCTTGAATCTCGACCTAATTCAAAGCGACAACAATTAATAGTCTTACATGCATTAATCAAACATGCCTAGTAACTACTAAGGATCAATACGGACATATATGTTGTTCGATATTACAATTGGTGAATTTTCATTGAGACCTAGTGGAGGCCGCTAGATGCGCGCGGGGTGGGGGGGTTGTGCACTACTTCGCCCTTACCCTCGTTCCCAAATCCAGACCTTTGGTACACTATTAGACATGGAGTCTTTCGCCTTGCTTTATGCAATTATAGGTAGTAAGGCTTCAAACGGATTCTGCAACTTCCCAAAAGAAGTGCGGTGGTGACTTCCTCTATTCGATTTCGAATTTTTATGACCCTCAATGCCAAAGATACTCACACTATGAAAAATAGCAAGAATTCAATTCTTCGCAATACGGTGTCTCAACCGAGGCTGTACCCCGCGGAATAGAGGGACCAGACTCAGTTCGATCCGGTGACGCCCCACGCCCGTACAGGGTATATTGTTGAAAACGCATTTTTAGAGGGGTATTGTGTAGAATTTCCGTTAATTATATGTTTACACATTATTACACTTTTTTTCACCCCTATRAGCCCATCCTTTATATTTCCTATATTTCTCTTTTGTTTTCAATTTTATATTAATAGAAAATATTGGGAGACTCTCAATTATCCCATCCTTGTCTAGCATTGTTACTTTATCTAATAATTCTAGCAATAATTTGACATGTAGACRATTTGAYAATTTTTTTTCTTATTTTATGTCGCCTAARATTATGATTCGGAGAGAGTATATTGGTGAAATGAATGTGAAGTAATTTGTGATGGCCTATTGAGAAGTTGAAAAGACCATGTGAATGACTGAAAAACTGGTACACTAAAGAAAAAGATGATGCGGAGTACAATATTTGATTTATTTCTCTTCTCCCTTGTTTGTAAATCTAAATGGCTGAAATTTTTGGCTTTACAAGTCAAAAAGACCAATTGATTAGTTTGAAAATTTGACGCTGCAATGAAACATCCAGTTAACTTACCCAAAAATTTCCATTCAAGTCGATTAGAAGTCAGCAGAACTATTATTCATCTTATTCACTCTCACTAGCTCAAATTATCAACCTCCTATCGCGACTCGTCACTAGCAAATGGTAAGTCTTCTTATACTAATTGTCATGTCATTTCATCGTCTTTCAGTAAATTGCATGCGTATATTTGAATATTTGATCGTCTTCACATTTGTGATTGATGATTTTTAGCTTTTCATTTGAATGCAATTTAGATGGTGTAGTTTCTTATATCTTGATTGGCAATATGAGAATTTCATTTATCAGCTTCATATGAAGAAAGCTGGACCTTCTTCAATTATGTCTCAATTGAAAAAATATATATGATTGAATATTAGACGATTTTGTTGATGCAGATTTAAGTGGGGAGTAATTGTCCCTTAGTTAACTCAGGGAGTCAGGCTATGTATGTCGGCTGCCAGCCCTTTATCCTACTGGAGCATTTGAGCCTTTGAGGCGAAGGATTAGTCAGGGATTATCTCATTGTTCACGAAAACCCTGACTCCTTGAGTAATACTAGGGTGTTAAAAGTTAATACTCTCTCGGCTTTTATTAGATGTTCCATGCCTACGGTGTTTAAGAGTTTAATCGACTTAAATAAATAGAATGAAATAGGTTAGGTAAAAGAGTAATGTATGAATGAAAATTTTTGGGAAAAGTTAATTTTGGTTAAATAGATTGTGTAAAGTAATAAAAGTTGACTTTGAAAAAAGTAAAGGGATTTTACTATAAATCTCCTGAGGTTTTGGTTTTTATGATATGATACCCTGCAAAAATTTCTTCTACATGTACGTTAAAATTTGATACCTTCTACGTGATAACCAAATGTTCATAAAACTATTAATACAAGCTAACCTTTAATAGTTGTGGGAGGAATTGTGGAGTGGGGGTGGGTGGTAGGAGTAGTAGGTCACTGCGTTTTTTAAAAAAATTGGATTTTTTAAAGGTTACACATAACTTATTTTTGATAAATTTAACCATTAAAGTTATATTGTAGAAGGTATCAAACCTTAGCTAGGGGTATATTGTAGACGAAATTTTTTGTAGGAGTATATTGTTGAAAACGCAAAACCTCAAAGGTATTCATAGAAAATTCCAAAAGTAATTCATTTATGTTACAGTAAATAAGTAGGTAAAAGTTAAAAGTTATTTTTAGATTGGTTTAGAACAATAAATTTTTAAAATTACCTTCTTATCCTTGCTAATGAAATATAATTTTGTCAATAAAATTACCCTCTTATCCTTGCTAATAATTTAAATAATAATGAAATTAAGCCAAAGAAAATGAGAAAAAGTAATCAATCATATTTAATTACTTCAAAATTCAAAATTCACATAAAAATATAATTTTGTCAATAATTCATACATGCTTTAAAGTCAATATCATTTAACACTTATTTGATTTTTTATAAGGAAATAAGTTGACGTTTATGGGAAATGATGCTATTTTTTGTTATTAAGTAATTCATAATCGCTTTAATAAGTCAATACAAAATTAAAAGTCCAAATTTTGTGCATATTGAACATCATATAACTACAACACAATAAAAGTAATGATGTATATTACTATATGCATTATTTTTTTTGCTCGATAAAAATACCTCTTAGATTTGTTAGTATATTAATTGTCGAACTACCTATGTATTAAAGTTCGAAGATAATTGAAAAGTAGTATGTATAAATGTGTTACCACACACATCATGTGCATAGAAAACTAGTATTGTATAAATGTAAAGGGAAATATCTCGTCATAATTGAGTTTTTGACAATTCTATCACACCATTGGTTTTTTTTCCAGAGAATACCACTGTTGTTATGCATTTCAATTCATACCATTGAAGTATAATATGTTCGACATATAAGAGTATTTTGAGTTGCAACTCAAAGAATTTACTAATGGATAGTCGTTTGAAGGCTTTCAGTCCGA
The DNA here is from genome assembly GCA_008642245.1 of Bassia scoparia. NCBI lineage: Eukaryota > Viridiplantae > Streptophyta > Magnoliopsida > Caryophyllales > Amaranthaceae > Bassia > Bassia scoparia. The sequence continues at coordinate 25,096 of SNQN01002155.1, read as the reverse complement.
TAAATAATTGAAGGAATAAAGTGTGAACTCCAAATACTCCATATTTTCCAAACATATCACACACTTTATTGGTATCACAATGGAAAAAGTTAAAACTCAATGATTTTTCTTGTCAAAAATTAATGTTAAAAATGGAATTACCTATAATATAATGAGAGGTAAGTTGAATGGATTTATGAGTTTGGTTAGGATGTCTAATATAAGATCAGTTAGAGAACTAGTTGTATGGTATTTTAAATTCATATTATACATTAAATAAACACAGGAAGTTGAAAAGTTTCTATCGAGGATTTTTTTTTTAATAATAATTTTGGGTGTGAGGTTTGTTTAGCAGGGAAAATAAAAATAGTTTAGGAGGAAAATATAGGTAGTGAGGTTTGTTTAGTATATACTAGATAAGTCCCGAGCAAATGTTTGGTTTTGTAAATGAATTATGAATTTTTTTATATAAATCGAAACTTTGATCTATGTTTAAAAATGTAAATATCTAAAAATAGGTTTTGATTTTTTTTAATAGTTATTGTTGTAGCAATAAATTGTGTCGATGACGTGGCCTGGCTACAATATTTTCCTAGCTTCTTGGGTTGAGAGAGGGGTGGAGGCTTCCCGTCAATGCTACCTCGGGAGAGAGCTGACCTTCTATTGCACGTAGACTTGCTCTTCGCTTTCCTAGACTCCTGGTTGAAAATCTTGAACGCCTGGCACCTGCCACAAAGGAGAATAATCCTATTTGGATTATCTCCCCTCGATGCTTAAGTAAGTATGGAGTTTAGGGAATTAAAAGTGCCAAGCTAGAGAGAGAGAAAGTAGTTGGTGAGTTTGCAAAAAAGCTATGAGTATAATGTGTCTTTTTCCTTGGTTTTTGGGGTATTTATAGTGATCCCTCAAAAACCAAGACACTTGGATGGGTGACACTTGTCTCCATCCGTGTCCCGAGCGTTCCTTACTACTGTTTTAGCGTAGGAAACGTCGGTTCTCCGTCCCGTTCTGGTTCAAATTAATAAATACGATGGCGTTTTTGCCCACGTGGATCATTTTGACCCATAATTTGGGAACACGTGGGCAGAGATTTTCCGTGCCACATCATTTGCCCCTCAAAGACTCCTAAATCAGTTGGATTTAGGGGTGTTTTGATCTTGACTTTACATTAATTTACATTGCGTAAATAAACTTTAAATCAGATAAAAACTAAGCAATATCTATCTATCTATATATATATAATATTATATATATATATATATATTATATATATATATTATATTTTGCTTTGCTTGGGAAGTGTGCCTTCGTGAAGGAAGTGGCCAGGCCAGGCATTTATTTCGCAGCCTTAATTCGCCCAGAACTAAATCACCAAATCCAAGCTCCCGCCCAAGTTCCTTCCTTTCATTCAAATTTTGAAATTCAAGGAGAGGGAGACACGGAGCAGGGGTATATATCCCTGAAGAGAGAGAGGAAGGACTTTTTCCTTCTCTTTCGCTTGAATTACAACTTCTCTCGCACATTTTTTCTCCTCTTCTCGCAAGTTTGCTAGTTCTTGCTCGCGGTTTTCAAGCTTCAGCGTCGCAGTTCGTGGTAGCTTCCGTCGCAGTTCGCAGTTTTTCGGAGTTTTTCTTCTTTGACCCTTCGTCAACGTCGTCTTCAGGGTATTGTTCGCAACCTTTCTTACTTCGCACTTATTCTTTATTCTTTTTTCAAAGTAATAATGAGCGACGCAAGTTCTACGACTCTTCGCCAATAAGAATAGAGTTGGGGGCTTGGAAGAGCCTAGTCCAACTTTGCCTGGCTCCAATTTAACTGCTTTTTCCTCCTCTCTTGATTTTTTGTACTCGACCCTGAAGCACCTCGTCCATCCTTGACACTCTCTCTCATTCGGTATCAGGATGCCGCATTAAACATACGCTCATAGGAGCAGAGGACCAATTTTATGAGGATGAGCCAGACTAGCCTCCTGTATTTACGGAGGATGTGAAGTCCTGACTCTTCTGAATAAGCGCAGAACTTGATGCCGCTTTGCAGGAGAGCAGTGACCGCGACACTCCTAAGAAGGCTGCGAGGACAAAGCGGAGAATAAAGACGGAGGAGGAATATAATAAGGATCCCATGGCCTGGATCGCCAAAGATAAACCCAAAGAGGGTGAGGGAATCCTCCGAAGATGAAGACAAGGACAAGGACAGTCCTTCGTCGACCATTGTGCGAAAGGCTTGGAGGGATGCGCTCCTGCGAAACCAGCACATCTACGCTCCTCACATCGGCTTCGTTCGCTCCTGATGTGAAGGATATGTTTGTCGTCCCTGCTGAGGGGATGCGATCACCCAGACTCCTGAAGACACCTTCGCAGTTTACAAAGCGTGGTAGATCTGGGCCTTCGCTTTCCCCTTTATTCCTTCATCATCAAATATTCTGAAGGCCTATGGCATTGGCCTCGCACAACTGACACCCCAGTCCTGGTGTCATATTCTTAGCAACATGGCCGTCTGTAAAGTGAAAGACTGGCAATGTAGACGGACGTCTTCTTTCGCATGCACCTGATTTCCAAGAATAGCAGGTGCCAGGCTGGTTGGTTCCAGCTTCAAACAAAAGGGAAGTATATGACTTCGCTGGACAAACCCAATAAAGTGTACAACTGGAAGAATGATTTCTTCCTAGTGCACACACTGAAGAGACTCCCTTGCGAGGATCCTGTCTGCATGGACCTCGCACAAATACATATAGCGAGAGAGAGCTAGGGCGAGGACCCAGTAATAAACCAACAATTAGAATACTTTGAGACTGTCCAGCATGAGTTTAGGACTTTGTCCCAGAAACCCACAGTCCCCAAGAACTGGCTGCCCACTCTCGAGTGTTTTTGCAATGTTGACTTCTGAGAGCCTTTGAACTCGCAGGTGGTCGTCGCCTGTCGCGAGATGAAAGAGGTAGATCTTTGACTTGTAAATTTTTGCTTTTTGTTTGAATTTTTCTAACCAAGTGTTTCTCTTCGCAGAGGCTTCCTTCGCTAATTGCCCACTCGCTTGAACGGGACAATGGCCAGTGAGGAGTTTCAAGCTCTCGCAGCCGAATGGCGACTGAAGGCATTGGCCGATAAAAATGCTGCTCATCGGTAAGTGGTTTGCACTCGCTCTTTTTAACTTCCCTTCACAGATTCGCTTTATCAACTGCGAAGCCCTGATAATATTTGTCTTGCATGAGGATTTGCTCGAATGCGAGACTCGCCAGTTTTCTACCTTTACTGCGAAGTAGCTAACTTGAATTTTTTCTTCTCCATTTTGCAGAAGTTAAAGAAACCTTCCGATATCTTGGCAACTGGGAAGTCCAGCTCAACCAAGAAGGGGCAGCCTCCAAAGCCTTCTTTTCACCAAGCCCCCACAATAACCAAGTCCTCAAGAGGACTTCTACCTCGCGAGGCGAGGCCAAACAAAACAAGGAACCACTTGGATGGGTGACACTGTCATCCATCCGTGCTTCCGAGCGTTCCTTACTACTGTTAATTAGCGTAGAAACGTCGGTTCTCCGTCCCGTTCTGGTTCGGATTAATAAATACGATGACGTTTGCCACGTGGATCATTTGACCCATAATTTGGGAGACACGTGGGCAGGGATTTTTCGTGCCACATCAGTTATAGTTTTGATTGTAATTAATTTTATAGTTATGTATCAATTAAATAATGTTTATACTTTATTTTATTTTCAAAGCTCATATATTAATGTATATTCATTAATTATTTTTTACATTTTTTATACAATCATTAATTAAAGGGTGATTGGGAGGGAAATTTTGGAGAAAAAAATGGAAGGATGGGGATTGCTTTAGTAAATATTATATAGAATATAGATATATATATAGATAATTTTGATAAATAACAGGTTAAACCGCCACCAAATCTGCGAGATTGTTTCGTGAATAAGGGTCAAAGGTGGAGTGAAGACACTGCTCAACTCATTCCTCAACTAAACTACTACTCCTCCGATTTTTAATATCTTGTACTTTATATTTGGGGGAAAAATTAGGAATAATGTATTTAATATGAGTGAGGTAAAAAGTAGGAAATAGTGTGTTTAAAGGGCGGAAGTATGAAATGTGGGTAAGTAAGGAAATAGTGTGGTTAAAAAACTAGAGAGAATGTCCCAAAATGAAAAAAACACAATGCACAAAACATTAAAATCTTCCAAATGATGAAATTGCACGAACAATTAAAAATTGAAGGGAGTATTCACATTAAGCAACGGTGTAAGATTAGGAGGATTTTTAATTATTATCAATACTATTAACCAATGAAGCTTGAGGTGTTGTCCTCTTGTTATGAGTTTGTATTATTATCAAATACTACTACCGCAATGAGCTGAGGTTCTTACTTGATGAGTTGAAACATGCAATAGATCTTAGTACATGATTAGCTTTATGAGAAACAGAAGCGCTGGCATGGTGTTCGATTCTTTAGTGGGCATCTGAGCAGTTCTGCTTTCTGTTTGCAATTTTAAATCTTCGGAGTTGGAATAAATTTGTAAAATTAATGTGAAATTCTTGACTTGATAAGATGCAGAATTGAGTTTCTCTCTTGTTAACATGTTTCTTCAAAATCGACAGGAAACAAAAAGTAAACAAGGAATCGAAGAGGTCAATTGTTGTTCSAAGTATATCATATAAACAAAAATATGGTAGAATCAATTGTTGCATCAACTCTTGGATGGATAAGCTCTTCACTCCTCCAAGAGGCCGACATATTATTTGGTGTAAAGGAAGAGGTGAGTAAACTCCAACAAGAGCTTGAATTGTTGCAACAGTTTCTCCAAGATGCTGACTCAAGACAAGAMGAAGGTGAAGTGCGCACTCTAATACGCCAAATTAGGCAGCTTACACATGATGCTGAGGATGTTATTGACACTTACATCCTTAGAGATGAATGGAGACATGCCGAGCATAAGCACTTGAGATTAGCTGGTTATTTGTGTAGTGTTCCCAATATCTATAGAGTTGGGAAGAAAATTAAGGTGATCCAAAGGGGTGTGAAGCRAGTAACTGAAAGATTAAATGCTTGTGGAATGAGGAAAACACTCAAGGCAAGGGAACATCATAACAGATCACAATTGCCTCCCGATGAAAGACATTGGAGGCATCAACCATCAAGCTACTCCTATGATGACAACAATGGTGAATATGTAGTAGGTTTGGAAAAAGACATTAGAATGTTGGTAGACGTTCTTATGGGTGAGGGCAATGTACATATAAATGTTCTATCTATTGTGGGAATGGGTGGTTGTGGCAAGACTACCTTAGCTAGGAAGCTTTACAATCACCCATATGTCAAAGAGTGCTTCCGTTGTAAGGCATGGGTTTTCATATCTCAAGAATGGAGTACAGAGCATGTGCTACTGCAATTGTTGAGGAAAGTTGCTGGCCCTAAGGAGATGATTGACTCGCATGCCAAGTTGAGCGTGGAAGAACTGGTGGACAATCTCCGAAACATTTTAAGAAATAAGTCATACTTGGTTGTTTTAGATGACGTGTGGAGCCGAATGGCTCTTGAGGAAATACTTCCAGCATTTCCTAGGGATGATAAAAATAAAGGAAGCAAGGTTATCATCACGACTCGAAATCAAGAAATCATTCAATTACCAAACCTCCAGAAAAATATATTTGTTCATGAGCCACGTCTTTTGTGTGAGGAGGAGGGATGGCAATTGCTTGCTAAGCTTGCCCTTCATCATAGTGGAAATTACAACGTGAAAGATTTCAAAACACTTGGCAAGGAAATGTTGAAGAAATGTTGTGGACTTCCTTTGGCTATAGTTGCATTAGCTGGGATTTTGAATGCCAGAGAAAGCATTGCAGAATGGCAGATGGTGAAYGAAACTGTTCGATCAAGAGTAATGGAGGGTACACAAATGAACCAGGGTAAAAGCGTACAAAATTTGCTGTCATTGAGTTATGATGATCTACCAGACAATCTCAAACCTTGCTTTCAGTATTTGTGTGTATTTCCAGAAGATTGCCAAATTCCTACAGGGACATTGAGTCGGATGTGGATAGCTGAGGGTCTTGTCACTGCACATCAAGACTTATCCCCCGAAGATGTAGCAACCCAATATTTAGAGGAATTAAGCGATCGATTTATGATTAAGATTGTGCGAACCAATTTCAAAGGAGCCATAAAAGCTATCCAAGTGCATGATTTATTGCGTGATCTTTGCGTTAAAAAAGCCAAAGAGGAGAATTTTCTTCAAATGTATACTGCGACAAATAAGCAGAACACTAGTTATGTGTCCACAACAGCAACCCAATCACGCAGAGCTGCTCTTCATTCAAGGTAAATTAGTATATGGAACTGTGATTTCTAATCAGTGATGGTTAATGCATATTGTAAAACATAACACATTTCTCTTTCTGCTTTTCCAGCATCTTATTTCCCACTCAAGATTCGAATCTAAGGTCACTAGTATTACTAACAAGATCTAGCATCCTGCACTCTGATTATACTTCAAAGGAATCAGTGGACATAACTGTTGTGCACAAAAGTTTCATGTTACTGAGGTTGCTAAATATTTGGGGTATTAAGACCGCTACTGGGACTTTACCTACTGAAATTGGGCTCTTGGTTCACTTAAGGTACTTAGGTATTCGAGCCTCAAACGTAATTGAGCTGCCGAGGTCAATTGGAAAATTGAGGAACCTATTGACCTTAGACTTCAGAAACATTGACTCTGATAATAATGCACCAATACAAATCCCRAATGTCTTGAACAAACTAGTGTTACTTAGGAATCTGTTTTTGCCAGTGGAATCCCCTTGGAGTCCCCAAGAGTTGCAATTGAGTGGCTTAACTAATCTGCAAATATTGTGGGGTGTAAAATGTGGAGTGAATGGAGACATTACTAGTGATTGGTTTTCGAGAGAGATGGTGGAATTAAGCACATCCTTGAAGAAGCTAAAGGTGATTGTGTCAACAAATAATGATTTGGAGGCTTCATTTAGATGCCCAAGCCTCATTTTTGATCGACTCAATACTTTCCACTGTGAATGGAAAAATGATGTAGTGTTAGAGCAAGTAAGCACAMTTTCTCACAATAAACACCTGCATAAACTGGTACTTGCTGGTCCTATAAATCTGAAATCAAAACTATCTGTTTTGTTGCCGAGAAACCTTATTACTTTAGAATTAAGGGATAGCATCATACAAAATGAAGACCCAATGTTAGCTATTGGGTCATTGACTCACCTTAAGCTTCTCAGGTTGTCAAATTCTTATGAGGGGACTGAATTTCTTTGCAAGGAAAATTCATTTCCAGTGCTCGAAGAGCTCTACCTAGACGGTCTTCCAAATCTGAATACTTGGAAAATACTAAAAGGGGCGATGGCTAGTCTTAAAAAGATAGAGATATTATGGTGTAAAAAATTACTCCATTTACCCCAAGGTTTGGCTTTTGTTACCACCCTCCAACAATTTGAATTTTTTGGAATGGAAAAAGATTTTGTCAGGGCAGCAAGAGTATCTGGGTGGTCGAAGAAAGGGTTTAAGCTTCCTCAAAACATGGCAGCCATCATTGACCAATGTGATTCTCGTGTCGATATATCCTCCATTAGCAAACTCTACGACCAACTTATTACAGGGGTTTTCATGAACAACAAGACGCAGGCAAGTTCATCTGACATCTGTCAATTATATATTTCAGAATTCAGACTATAATCTCCTGATATTTATATTTTGGTTAATGCAATGCATTTGTTGTGTTACATGCAGAAATACTGGGTAATGAAGCAAAATGAGCACTACTATAATTGCTTCACATTGTACGCCAAACAACTCTCTTTATACAAGTTAAATGACCCTCTCCAGGATCAGTACCCTGGGTTTCTTAAGCCCTTGGATAATTGTTTGGAATGGATTGAAGAAGAAGACAAAGAAAGGTAWGGACTTAGAAGCATATTAAAGCATATCAATTTGTGTTACAAATGCATGAGTATGGTTTCAGTATTTAAGGGCAATTTTGTTCATTGATGAAACAAAGATAGATGCATAGTTGAATGGTATTGTAATACTAATTTTTAGGCTAATGAAAACTCTTTACTTACTGCACATGATTTTACTCATTGTATATGATCATAACCCTTTTTATGTAGTGATGGTGCTTCGGTAGTGGTCGGCAAAGTAATGTGCTCCACTCGGGCCTCTTTGCAAGGCAAATTGGACACAAGATACTTGGCTCTATCTCCTACAGCCACATATGAAATTGCTTACACGATTATGGCAACCTCGCAAGTTCCATTGTTCTTGCAGGGTGAGTCAAGTCTGTGTTGTCATAAATCGAAGAAACATTTTGAAATTTTAGAAAGAAATACATGGATACAAGTCTGTGTTGGCAAACCAAAATCAACTTGTAGAAATGCTGGAAGAACTATGAGCTTCTCCTTGGATGGTGTTATGACAGGACTAAAAATCAAGGGTGTTACCATTAAGCCCGTACTTAAAGGTCTTATGATGGCTAGTAATGGGACTAGAGATGCTAATCATGTTGACTTGCTTGCAAGTCCCTCAGACAAGCCACATAGCAGGTGAATGCTCGGTTCAAGCAGTGAAGCTCGACTTGAAAGTTTAAATAATGAGTTAAGGTGATCCTTTTCTTAACAACTTGAAAACTCATTTAAATTTATCATTTAGTTTTGAAAATCACTTCAAAAACATCTAATGTATTTTTGTTGATACCCTGCAGGTATAATTGTTCCTGGTTAGATCTGCTTGTCATATCCTCATTCTTGAAGCATCAAGTACATTAAAATCATTTGTTCTAACAATTACAAAATCTACATAAATATCCGAGTGTTTCATGTTTTTACTCGGACCAATTACTAGGTGAATTTATCGTTGTAGTGCAAAGCATATATTCAACTGTCGAGTGTGCTAATTTTTATGCGCGTATAATCAAAGGGTGTGTTTTTTTAAACCTTGTTAGGAAAATCACAAACAAGTCACGAAGGATTCAAGAATACACCTTCACAAAATTGAACAATAGTAAAAGACGAGAATGAAAGAGACAAGTGTTTATGAGGAAACCTTCAAAATAATATTGTATTAATTGTATTGAACGTGCAATTATACAACCCCTAAAATAATTTGTCTCAACTCTAGTTGATGAAAAAGTTTAGCCTAAACCGTCTATTTATAACCTAAAATAAATCTAATCTAAAATTTCACATGTGCGAAGATATTTTGCTTATTCCCCAAGCCAAAAGTATATTAAGAAGATTATATATTAAAAATCTATAGTTGCACTCCAACTAAAAAGATATTAGGATAATATCCTAACCATAATTGTATCTAATTTTCTAATTACAACCTCTTAATATTAGGAAACTAAATAAGATATAGTAGGAAATATTTGATGAGCAAGTCCCAACAAATCGTATCGAACAACATCGAGATTGCTCCCTGTTCCTTAATACAAGAATCTAAGTTTAAAAGTACAGGAGTTAAGACCTAAATCGTTTAGATTGGAATTGAGGTCGCAAAACACGTCGGAAAACTCGTCAGAAACGCTCGCCGGAGTTCTTAAGGAGAGAGAAAATAGCGTCAGAGAGCCCAGGGGTTGTTACCYTGGGGCCACCTCCGATGCTTAAGTCGGTAAGGGCTAAAAGTCTAAGAGAGAGATAGAAAGAAAGTAGGTGAGAGAAAGTACTGTTTGTATCTGAAATTGTTAGAATGTTGTCCCCTTTTGAATGATGGAGTAAGTCTCATATATATAAGAAGTTGGAAGGGTAATGTCGTAATTACCTTCAACTATAAAGATCTAGAAGAATTCCTAACATAATTCTGTTAGGAAGTGTATTATAGAAGATACCTCTGTTGACTTAGTCAACGGAGATAAGTAATGGCAATTTTGTAATTAAGGGCTCCTCTATTAGGCCTCTCTTTGATACTGGATTTGGCCCAATATCTAGTGGGTCGGAAYAGTTAGCCCCACGCTCAAATCTATAATCAATGGAACATACTTCCAAGATTAAGTGTTGCGCGATAAAAGTTCTAAATGATACCCAATTGCTTGGCTCTCCTTAGGGTAATTTAGAAAATTCTATCATTAGGATTTTTAGCCCCTACCCTAAGGTGAGGTTAATGAATGGTATCTACTGCTTCTTACACGAAACAGATTAGTYGATCMAAAAATTGAACTGAAACTATACAGAGGCGATTAGAGCCTATGACGTTTACAAGCAAAGATTGCATGCTTGTAAAAATGGATGGTCCAAGAAGTGGACCAAAATGACCCATAGGCGATTGGGGCCTATGGCGTTTACAAGCAAAAGTTGCTTGCTTGTAAAAATGGGTGGTCCGAGAAGTGGACCAAGATGACCCATAGGTGATTAGAGCCTATGACGCTTACAAGCAATATTCAAATGCTTGTAAAATGGGCGGTCGAGAAGTGGACCAAAATAACTCATAGGCGATTAGTGCCTATGRCGTTTACATGCAATATTCGAATGCTTGTAAAAATGAGCGGTCCGAGAAGTGGACCAAAATAACCCATGGGCGATTAGTCCGTATGGCTTTTACAAACAATATTCAAATGCTTGTAAAAATGGGCGGCCTGAGACTTGGACCAAAATAACCCATAAGCGATTAGTGCTTATGGCGTTTACAAGCAATATTCGAATGCTTGTAAAAATGGGCGGTCCGAGAAGTGAACCAAAATAACCCATAGGCGATTATTGCCTATGGCGTTTACAAGCTATATTTGAATACTTGTAAAAATGGAAACGGATCCAAAGAAGGTGGACCAAAAATAACCGTAGGCGATTAGTGCCTATGGCGTGTTTACAAGCATATTCGAATGTTTGTAAAAATGGGACGGTCCGAGAAGTGACCAAGCCTGGGGTACTTAGTCCTAAGACGTTAGAAGATATTTCTTATATTCAAGAAATTGGGTGGTTCGAGAACTAGACCAAAACCTGAGGGTACTTAGCCCCTAGGCGATTAGCAGATTTCTCTGTACCTAATAAATGGCGGTTCGAGAATTGGACCAAAACCCCGTGTTATCTAAGCCCCAAGGCGATTAACAAATTTCTTGTACCCAAGAAATTGGGCGGTCTGAGAACGGACCAACGCACATGTATTTACCCCAAGGCGATTAGCAGATATTTCTTGTCCCAAGACAAACTGCAAAATCTGACAAATCTGGTTTCTAGCCCCAGGCGATTAACAGATATTTCTTGTTTCCTTGACACCCCGGTCTCTTTGATCATTATTTTACTAAAAAATTAAAATATTGCACATTTGACCAAAAAACAAAAAATAATCCAATAAGATTAATACTAAAACATAAAGTATTACATACAATAATACTCGCAATCTCATTTCGTAATGGATTTTTTTTTTTATAATTAATTTACAATCAAAAAATAAAACTGCTTTAAAATGAACAACTTAGTAATACGAAGTACTATTCAATTTTAAATTAATACCTCTTTTCAATACATAAAATCTTTTCTAAGTCCTCACTCACACTGATTCCCTTCTATGCATCACATCCTAGGTCTACATCCATTTGAATACCTAATTTCACAACAATATCAATAGTCAGACGTGTAAAAGTTAAATTCTTCAAATCCACTGAAGCAGAATCAACAAATTCTTCAAAAAAAAATTACAATTACTCAATTCAATCTAATTGACAAACTGAACAGTAAACCTCAGAAACATAGAAAAAAAACTACGATTAAACATGAAAAAAAGAAATCTAAAACCCAACAATCGAATAATCAAACCCTAAAAAAACAATAGCAAACCAAAAAATGGAAACTAAACCCAAACAAAAAATGAAAATTAACTTAGAAGCATAAAAATAATATCGACATAACAAAAACGAAACCCAGTAAAACTACGATTAAACCCGAAAAAAGAAATGTAAATCCAAAAAATTCGAAATTTTAAACCAAGGGAAAAAAACCAAGGAAAACGAAAACTAATAAAAAAAATATCTGAAAAACTAAACAAAAACCTAGAAAAATGAAATAAACCTAGATCAACAACTCAGTTCAAACAGAACGAAAAATGAAAATGAAAAATGAATCTGGAATCCAAATTTTTGCACCAAAACAAACGAAAAATTCACGAATTTAAGAAACTTGACATGCAAATGCAAAAATCAAATTCAAACAGGAAAACCCTAAAAACAATCAGAACCAAAATGGCGAAAATATCGGGAAATCTCCAACAAAAAATCAAATATAAATGATTGTTTTGAAGAAACTCCAAAACATAAATCGATCAAAAAATCGAATAAAATCAAAATGAAAAACACAAGATAGTACTCTCATGTTTGGATTGTAGAAAACCTCATAAACGCCGATAGTACTCCTGTTCGCCCTTCCTGTAGAAGCCCTCTGCCAGTGTCACAAACACTCGTGATAGCTTAACTGCAGGCGTTGAGGAAGAGGAGGAATTATAGAGCCTGTTTTTGGGTTAATAACTTGGCCCGCAAACTGCCTGAATGGGCATTTGTACTGCCCTATAATCGTTTTATAACCTCAAGAGTCTGGCTCAAGATGGTGGAATAACACTTATGACGATCCCGAAATCAAACGCCGAATCGGCCGTCATAGTAAGCGTCCACATCCAACGCCCTTGGGCTTAAAGGTTATAACCTAGTCAATCACTTTAAAGGTAAGATGAAGGTATGAGGTCATGAAGAAGGCGGCAGTTTTAACCTTCATCTTATCGCCTTTCCCAATGTATTACACCATTCAGAATACTAGGAACAAGGAGGGCAGGGTAACGAACCCTTCTCGGGTTGCTATAGTAGTTATATATGCCATTTAGAGTTAGGTATATTGATTCCATTGCATTCCCTCATTGTAAAGTTATTAAATGCTCTATAGAGTCTCCCTGCCATGCTGATGCCAAACAACATTTCTCAAATCCTTTCTTTCAAGCCTTTGTGCGATATTTTCAAGGTAACGCCCACTCTGTCCTCCTTATTAGAGAACAAAATATGTTTACTCAGTGTAGAATCCAAGAAGGATTATGGCCCTCGCGTTGGTATGGATTCAGGAACCAGAAAATTACAAGATCCTTCAAAAACTATCTCCAACCACAAAGGGTTTAGATGTAATTCGTATTCATCTACCATGGCGAGGAGTGAAACATTCCGACCAAACCCAGTAGCGCCCACCAAAACTTCCTTCTGAACAAAATGTGCCTCAAATGTCCAAGGAAGAGGCTTGTGCTTTGTACTGTTGTATGAAAATATAATAGATCTGGGGGCAAGAGTTGGTTTCCTGTCGGTGGTTCCTAAGTCAAACCTAATAGGGAATTTTCCTTTCCTATGTGGTCTTAGCCAAACATACACTAGGGTTATGAGTCCAACCCTTTCTCTTATTTATCGCCTATTAACTCCACTTGGTCATATTTTTATTATTTTTCGTGCAAATGCTGGGCGAGTTCCACCACCGAGAGGAGTCCTTTCAGCCGAGATTGACATGGCACGCCTAATGATGGACGCATGTCTTTAGAGGAGACGTTAACCGATCCCCAACGCCCCCTTAGTAAAGTCATTTTTAACTATCTCCAAGTTGTTTTTACTCTCGCTTTTCTATCCAACACTTGTGATAATTCCTTACGCAGAAAAGAGCACCAAGAAAGACCTCCTGGCTGAGAGCACCGACGGAGAACTGCTGAAGGCGTTGAGGAGAGGAATATTGATCCCGACCCACTCCAATGAACGCCTTTGCGAGGATCAAGAGCACCCACTCAGACCCCTTTTGCCTAGGTACAACCTGTAGACACCCTAAATGTGTCTCCCCAATAATGAGTAATCCGTGATAAACATACCGCGTTCGCGATGTTTTGACTCAGAAAAGATGCTTTGAACTCACGAACGTTGGAAATACGTGAGTCATTCTCGGAACTATCTAAGCAAAGGACGAATAAATGGGGCAAAAATATTTTCTTATATTTATTTTAATTATTTTCATTTTAGGATTTTTAAAATAATTTATATTTTTCTATGATTTCTCCATAATTTGCCAGTTTTCATTGCTTCTTCCATTTTTCTAGAAGCTCAACCAGTATTTTTAGAAATTATTTTTCTGATTTTCTATATTTTTCTATGATTTATAAGCTTTTCTATACGCAGGAAAATACAAAAAAATACAAAATAACAAACAAATACCCCGGAAACACGTTGGGAACCTTCTAGAACACTCTAGAACTCTTTGCTTGAGAGAGCAGTAGGTGTCGATCTAGGTGCCGTCGGATCAGGCAAAAACAGAATTATGTAAATTGGAATCGGAGGAAATCAAAAGATAACGCGGAGAATAATCCTGCATGATATACGCAGAAGCCTGCGTCATATACGCAGACAGACCGCCTGCGTATATACGCAGCCCTCTGCCGTATATACGAGCCCTCCTGCGTATAATACGCAGGGTTTTTTCCCTCTTCCTCGTGCCTCTCGGCCTATAAATACGTGCCTTGGTCATTCCGACAGACACACGGTTTTCGAGACACGTCTATTCAATTCTCTCCGTCCCTAACTTGCGCTCTCATCACTCTCTCATACACTCTAAATACATTCGTTCTTGAGTTCTAAGCCATCGATTCTGTGTTTCGATTCAACAACGAAATCAAAGTATAACTCTGAGATTACTCACCTAAAACTTCTTTTTGACTCTTTTAAATTCCTTTTGACACTTTTAATTTGACTAATTATTATTACGTGTTTCAATCTAATTAATAACATGTAGAAACTCACTATTTAATGTCTCTCATGTAAATATGTAGGGATTGTCCATTAATGTTTTAAATTCGGTTTTACATCATCTTGTCCACAATTTTTTAGTATGCATATTGTTATTGTCAATACTTAACGCGTTTGTTTGTCTCATTAGCAATTCAATCGAGAAGGACGATTCCTTTTTAGTTTTACTCTAACAATTTGATTATTCGCCAAGTGACAAGGTGAGAAGGACACACCATGTATACTATATATTATGTTTACTAACCTTTGTTTTCATGTCTCTTTTGTACATTTCTATCACACTTGTATATATTGCTTAAACAAGACCGGAATTCAATTGCTTGTCACATATAAAAGTAGATAATCATGGACGACCGCGGTATTATAGGCACCTTATTAATACTTGACTTAACAATCAAGTGATGCCTTATCTATGGTTGAAGTCATTGTTTACATAATGCAACCCACCTAGTATATTTAGGTAGTGCGCTTTCGAAGATCATTCAATAGGCTCTTTGAATTCAATTGTTATGGACTTATGGATACATGAGACCGATAGAGGCCGTACATGCGGGCGGTTGGGTCTGATCAATCCTACCATTGTCCCCCGAACACACCTTTGGTTACTGGACCTATTTTGTGGGCCCACTAGTTTGGCACCAATGTTTCGGGCGTCCTGTGAATACCTTATGAGCACTCCTGGTGAGCGATCCCTCAATTCGACAACACACCCCAATGATTCACATGCGCTTCCATGGCTCAATTCCATGACTGAAGTTGAGGTTCAACCCCCCCTAAGGCGGGGCGAGCCCAAGTTTTGGCGACTTCACTGGGATATCACATTTTGGTGAGTGGACGACTGAAGTCTCGTAGTTCCATGATTCATAATAATTGAATTTTACTTGCGACCCATTCGAATTAGGGTCAATGTCTTAGAACACCTGGTCTCAATGTGGCATCGTTCTATGCTCGAGTCAGCTTTAAGGGGAGGATTTTACCTTGTGGCATTGTGGTTAATGGATCACATGGCTTAACGGGTAAAGTCCCTATCCCGCCCATGCCGCGTATGCAGTTTACTAGAATGCGTGTATATAAGGTGGTATCTCGACCATACATCCAATGTTGTGGTGGTTGAATTGACCCGCTTCTACTCTTAGCAGCTGTACACTATCAGACTTAACCAAGCCCGAACCTATAGTTCACTAGATCCTGACACTTAAGTGAATAAATTTGATTGTGTTTCAATCAATGGGCTTCGTACTTGTGGACTCCTCATCAGTCCAAATTCTTAACCACCAACTAAGCCCAGTCTCTTAATTCTATGGTTCAAGACATGAAGTTCGATGATTCCATTAGGCCCATTCTCAAAGTCAATTCGATTCCAATTCATTCAAACTCATCGATCCCAATCCAAGAATCTTAAATCTGACTTAGATTCGACCTTTTGAACCTTAAACCTAAATTAGGTTCAATTCAATCTAAATTCAGACCTTTAAATCTGATTAGTTCATTTTCAATTCCAATTCAAGAACCATGATCTGAATTAGTTCAATTCATTGCACCCAAGAGCCTTGAATCTGATATTAGTTCCTTCAACTTCAATCTAAGAACCTAAAACTGAATGTAGGTTCATCATAACTCAACCCTGAACTTTGATTCAAGTTAGATTCCATTTCATTTCAAGTGGTCGTAGGTCTAAGAGGTCCTTAGTCTGAAAATAGCGCCCATCTTAGGTCTATGAATACTTTCTCGAGATCTAGGCACCTATAAATTAATAGTATGGTCTAGCTCATCAAGTCCAAGTTCGAAGTAGCATTCCTTAAGTCTAGAAACACAAGACTGAGTTAGGTTCGATTCTTAAGATTTACAAGTTAGGGACCAATCTTTTGTATTTTACGGCCTTACATAAATGTAATTTCTTGATTCAGCAAGTAGCAATGACTCGCAACTTCGCTCTCTGGCCTAGCAAACAGTGACAAGAAGCCAAGCTGCGCTCCTGTTCACAAGACATTCCATGCCAAACCATCGAAACAACAGCTAACGCTATTCTTGGAAAAGCTCGGAGTCGTGAGTTCTCGCCTCGATTGCCCAAGAGAAAGCATGGGGGAATGAAAGAAAAGAAGACTACAGGCGAAAAAACCTCCCGAGTCTGCGAGGAGAAGAAGACGACTGCAGAGACACCCACTCCTCCTCCGAAGACTGAGACGGAAAAAAAGGGTGAGCAACTAGAGAGTTGAGTCAGAGAGGATGTCCGAAAAAATTCAGTTCAAGGGCCTCGTTAGTTGTGTTATGAGATGTAAGGCCAGCTTCCTAAGAATTTGTCATCACTTGATTTGCCCCAAGTTCAAGGAAACTGAAACCAGAAGACCACCTCCGCACTTTCCAATATCCTCAATGGTCTTAAGGATGAGCAAAGAGTATTCGCTTCGGTTGCTTCCCTATTACTTGGACACCCATCCACTCCAGGTGGTTCAAGACCCGAATCAAGCCAGCTTCGATGATTTGGGAATATATCAACATGAGTTCTAAAGTCAGTTACAGGTACAAGTTCCCAGCTTCCTGTCGGTCTCCGTGAACTAAGGGCCACCAAGCAAAGGTGAAGGGGAAAATTCTCTACTTTTCTATAATAGATTGAGGGGATGAAAGCCGCTCAAATGACCAATCGCCAAGAGGGAAGATCAAGTTCGCCATGGTATCAAGAACCTTCAGCCAAGATCGAGAGCCACTCAAGTTAACCCATTGATTGTCATTACTAAGGCGTACTACAAATGTCTTGAGCGTTCCCTAGTTGAGGAAGATGTTCAAGCCAGCCAGTCTAAGGGTACGGTGGGGGCTTTAACAGAAAGGTGGTCTCTTTTTCCAACACCCTGATCAAATCTAGTCCACGATACAATGCACAACATCTCAACCTACAACCGACCCGCTCTAATTCAAAGTCAAGCAACAAGGCTCGGACCACAAAGGACATTTCTGTCTCACAATTGGCATGACTTATAGGGTGGCAGATCCTTGACAGAATTAACTGCAAAGGTGCACTGTTCTATTGGACCCACTCCAGATCCTTCAGATGATAGAATCTAGAATTGGAATTCCCAATGCCTATTGAAGTTCACCAAGGAAGGTCTCACACCCACTTAGATTGACATCGTTTTGAAGCCATAGGATTCAGACATGGTTAGCATGGGTCCGCCTCCCGTTCCCTCAAGCAAGCGAAGGATAAGATCAAACTTACACCAGCCCACTGCTTTAAAACCTGAGTCACCCCAAGGCGTGGCAGTCAATGATCCTCGACCTTCTCTAGATTGAGTACTATTAGAGTCTGTGTCCTTCTTTTCCTAACTAATAAATATGCGATTTCAATTCACTGTCTTTTGAGTCTATATGTAGCTCTTAAACATAAGCCATGTATGTTTCATTTTCATTCAGCAATTAAATGATTCATTTGTTTTGGCAATTATTATTTTCTCATTCTATGGCAAGTCATCAACACTCATTTGCGCCACAATTGTTAATCTAATACTGACTTTAAACTTTGAACAATGCCCAAGAGCAGGCCCTTCTTTTAACACAACTGCGCGACCAAAATGAACCACCTTCCCGTCCATTCCCTTTGTTCACATCAATCAAATCCCTTGCAACCTTTGAGCACAAACACTATCATTTAGGCCTATCTTCTTTCGATCACCCACATCTTACCTAACCCTTTGACCATACGTTGCGTACGGAAAAAGGACACGTGCAAAAGAAAAAAAAGATGAGAAAATAAAATGGGCAAAAAGAAAACAAAAGAAAAAAAGCAAAATCAAAGTTCCAATGCCAATATATAAAAGTCCATCAAAAACTGCAATCCAAGCTCAAAGCCCAGATCAAATAAAAGCAAGAGTCTAAAAGCACACTGCCGCACCGTGGGTTCACTTCATGTCATTTAAGCCGATTTTCAACCCTCATTCCACAGCCTGCACATTTACAACCACAAAAGCCCTCTCACCGAGGCATTGTCTAAATCATCATCAGAACTACGGTGGCTGATCCGTAAGGATACGTAGGAAGCTCTTCTCGAGGTTCGACTGCAATTAACATTAAATCATTTGAGACGGCTATTGAGTGCGGTGGCTTGACTATGACTAAGTAATAACCCCTGAATGATTTTGCCAGTCTAGGAATCGACATAATAGATATGCTTGAACCGTACATCGATAGCACCAACACTCCATCTGCCCATCATTGGGGCCCTTAGCCACAAATTTGACCCTTTTTATTTCTCGAACCATACTCATTCTTGGTACCTTCAAGGACTCATTGACTTAATCCCGAGAAGTAAAGCCCACCTGACCTTTTTGGGTTAGTTACATCTTGTTGGGGACTCATCCATACAATCTATCACGACCCTTTCCTAGTGTTTCGAAACATACATAAAGCAAACTGTTTAATACTAACATTGTCTCAAAGCCTCGTGGGGGCCGTCGTCATCATGCGCCCCTTTTCCAAGTTGGGGGCTTCTGTTCGTCCTAAGCCCTATTACGTGTATCAGTCTATTGCTATCAGTCGAATCAGAAAACATCATACGTTATTGGACCTGTCACTTTCCAATTAAAGTCACACTGTCCTCGCCGAGTCTAATCGAGTCAAAGTCAATTTCATCAAAGCCATCCTCAGTTGCATTTCAAATCGAGGTCGCGTCCAACCACAATATTCCGTTGTCACCTTTCTCTAAGTCACTTTTCAAGCAGCACTTTTCTAAATGACCCTTTCCAAACTCAAGACTCTCTCATATTAGCTTGAACCAACCTAGACAAGGCGCTTTCAAAGACATCTCTCATCATGTCTTTAACCAGACCTGACAAGGCCCTTTCAAAACCTCTCTCAAATCATTCTGAACCAGACCTATAGACAAGGCCCTTTCAAAACTCTCTCAAAATCATGTCTAGCCAGACCTAGACAAGCCCTGTCAATTCAAAGACTCTCTCAATATGTCTAGAACTGACCTAGACAAGACCCCTTCAAATTCAAATGACTCTCTTCAAACCATGTCTAAACCAGACCATATACAAGCCCTTTCAAATTCAAAGGCTCTTTAAATCATGTCTAGAACAGACCCTAGGGACAAGGCCCTTCAAATTTTCAGAAAGACTTCTCAATCATGTCTCAACCAGACCTATCAGCCCTTTCGAATTCAAAGACTTTTCAATCTTCCAATGGGACTCTTGCCCTTTCTCAATCTAAGGTCCAAGTTACAGGATAACATTACATGCAATATTCTCTTAGACATAACAAACAGATCTTATGTCGTCACCAAGTGTATCTTACATCTTGAATTAGGGCTATCATTTTCAAGTTCAATTTTCATTTTTCCGGAAAGCATGGCGCATGCAGTCTGGCATTCCCACGCCCTCTATGTAACCGAACGAGAGACAGATCGCTCGGACTCAACCGATCCGACACACTACAAGGTTAAACTAACCTGTTTTCGATCACCGAGGCTATACCGACGGCTAAGTCTCTCAAGGGTCGAGGCTGCAAGTCCAGCATGCAGAACATTTGAGTTGCTTCTCACGTTGCCGACGCATTCTGATTTACGTCCCTCTGCGAGACTTACGGTCTCTCCCGCTAGTCAAAGTGGGCTTGTAGACACCTAAATGCTGTCTCCCCAAATGGTAGATCCGTGATGAAACATACCGCGTCTCGCATCACACGTTTTGAACTCAACAGCATGCTTTGAATCACAAAAGTGGAGATACGTGCATAGGTAAGCCTTATTTCTCGAATTATCACTTGAGCAAAGGACGATAAATGGTGGCAAAATATTTTCCTTTTATTTATTTAATATCTATCTTTTTTAAGGATTTTTAAATAATATTAATTGGTGATTCCATAATTGTCTGAGCTCACCATATTTTTAGATTTTTTTTTTTGATTTTTCTATATTTTTCTATGATTTTTATTCAAGTTTTATACGCGAAATTACACAAAAATACAACAATACACAAAAAATACCCTGAAAACACGTGGAACCTTCTAGAACCTCTAGAACTCTTTGCTTGGAGAGGCTAAGGGGTCTAGAGTGCAACGAATACAAGGAAAAACACGTTAGGACATTGAATCAGCGAAGTCAAACAGATACGAAAAACTTCCTGCGATATATACGCAGAAGGCCTGCGTTATAGCGGCTAGTCCCCTGCGATCTGACAGAGTCTACACTTGTTCCCGCGTGGGAGTGAGTAACTGCCATCGTCCTGGTGACTATACGCGACCTCCTGTGTATACTCCTACACAGCCATGCCTAATATCGCAGGGTTCTTTTCCCACTAGCCCTGCTGCCTCTCTGCAGTGCCGTACCTTATAGAATCGTAAGCCTGGCCATTCCAAATGACACACGGTTATTGTCGAGGACACCTGTCGGTCTAGTTCAATTCTCTCCGTCCCTACATTGAGCTACTCGGCTTTTATTTCATCTCTCTCATACACTCTATAATTTTTCTTGAAGTTCTAAGCGCTGTTCTGTTTCGTTCAACAAGCGAAATCAAGGTATGAACTCTAGATTACTACCTAAGACTTCTTTTTTGACCTTTTTTTATATCCTTTTGACACTTATTCAGTGACTAATTATTATTACCGAGTTTCAACTCTATTAACAACAATGTAGAACTCACTATTATGATCTCACGATAAATATGTAGGATTGTCCATTAACGTTTTCAAATTCGGATGCTGCTAGTGGAATTCTACACACAATTCAGCAACTGATACCGATTAGTATGCATCATTGTTATTGTCAATACTAACGCCGTTGTTCCTTCTCTAGCGATTCTAAAAGTCCGCATAGGGACGTCCCTGTGTTCCTGTGGCTCAACTTGTCTATCCCTTTCCGATTATTTGCGCTCTAACCCTAAATGGAGTGACAAGGTGAGAAAGGACACACATGTATACTATTATGCTTTACTAACCTTTGTTTTCGATTGCTCGTAAATTATCGGAACATATTCTAATCACCACTGCCAATCGGTAACTTTGCCTATATGCTTAAACTCATCTACCCGGATTTTCAATTGCTTGTCACATTAAATCTAATAATCATGGCACAACCGGTTTATAGGCACCTTATTAATATTGATTAACAATCAAGTGATTGACTCAGTGCGCTGATGCATACGAGTTCATTTGGCTTTTCGTACGAATTTAATACAACTAAGGGCAAGCCGCAATCCTCCGAGCCCATATCTAGGCCCAGTGCGCGTGTCTCAAGATCAATTTCAATAGGCTCTTTGAATTCAATTGTTTATGACTTATGGAACTACAATGAGACCGGTACGAGGCGGCTACATGCGACGGATTGGGTTACTGATTCATCCGTACCATGTCCCCGGAACCCCCATTTGGTTACTGGAACCTATTTGTGGCGGCCACTAGTTTGGCACCAATGTCGGGCGTCCGTGAATAACCTATATAGGCACTAGGTGGCGATCCCCTCAATTCGGACAAAACACACCCCAACGGCATTCACATGGCGGATTCCATGGCTCAATTCCATTGACACTGAAGCTTTTAGTGTTCAACCCCCCTAAGGCGGGCGGGAGCCCTAACACAACCCAATGAAGGGCAAGTGGAAGATGATGCAACGCGCGGGCACCTCTTTCATGAGGGATGACGAGGTTGCCCATGCTGATCAGGGCCGGTTGACGAGACCGTCCAAAACGACAAGGGGATGATGCACAACGAAGGCCCCTTGGTTATGATGGAATACACGGAGTTCCTTTCACGCTCCAAATGACCAGGTTCCGGCGCAGACGACTTCTCGTAAATAATGCCAAGCTCTCAGTCTCGTGCGTTCGAAATTGCCCATCTTGATTGAAAGGCAGATGTAGAGGTGATTCAAACGGGAGGGAAAGAATACTTTCTTTCTTTGAAAGGGAAGCCTGTTTCTGTTAGGCGATCCCACAATTGTTCTTTCATATTTGTTTTAATTTACACATTTCTAACTGTTTCTTATCAACAAGAAATTTCGTAATGCTGCCTGCTACCTATGTACAACACAACCCTCCCTCTAACTGAAGTCTGAGCATATGCCCAGCCTCTGCTGTAAGAGAAATGTTTCAGGTGCTTGAATTGCGCTGGCCTCTCAGAAGGAAGTTGAGGATACCAACATTATTCTCACCCCACACTAATTAGAAGAATCATAACACCAACAAAGCCCTCGCCCCTTGAAAGCCTCCAAGACAAGGCTAAAGCCGACCCGAGGATGCCCAAAAAAACGGCGGAAGGCAGCAAAAAGCGCTAAGGCGACCTTCGCCCTTGCCGCCAGGAGTTGGCTATCTAAAGCTACCCAAACGGCATCGTTGCAAGGCACCGCCCAAAAAGATAACTGAAAGTGCAAGGAAAGCGCTGACGAAAAGAAATGGTGGGATGAATCGTCTACAGTTGTGTCCTAGAAGATTTTGGAAGCAAAACCAAGATCAGAGTTACTTCCCCACCGAGGTAAGCCGCCCTAGAAAAGGGGATGAAATTCAGGACGCGCCTACGGGACATCCTGGACTAAAGGAGCAAGCGTTAGGGCGCTGGAGAGGCAGGCGCATGTTGCTCACCAGAGCAAAAGTGAGGACCCAGCGGCCAAAGGCGAAGAAAGCTGAAGAAGCCGGCCGCCATCGCCCAGAACAGAAAGAATTGCCTGCTGCAAAAGGCTGAGGCAGAAGCTAAAAAATAATGGCGGCCACGCTCACAATAGCTTAAGCTTCAGATGGCATCCAAGGGCCACAGGCCGGTCTGGCGGGAAGAACGTCACTTATTCAGGCCTGAAAAGATCAATCACATCTGGAGCGAAGATTCTGTAGCTCCAGCACGCAATCATGCTGCTACTCAAGGAGCCTATTGCGGCTGAAGAAGGAATGCGAAACCAAATCCAAAAAGCCCCCGTCGGTAACATCAGGGGGGATGAGTCTCCGGGTAGCGGGTGAAGCTGGGCGTGGTCAAGATCCAAGCCACGAGAGTTATGTGCGGTATCGTAGGGGTGACTAGTCGCTTGAATGGACGCCACGCTGCACAAACAATCTACTGTCCTGGCCATATTATGTATCTGACCTGATTGACTCCAGGTCTGATGTAAGTTTCCAGTAAACGGCGAGAGACTAACCTGTGAAAGCCCATCGTACTTAAAACGGCCCCACACTCATCTTAAAACCTATTACCTGATATAAAAATAATTCTGAGCGCCAATGCGCTTGGCGCGGCCCATTGTGCAGCAGCCTAAGAAGCGGTCTTTACCGCCATTCGGAAAGGTCCAAAAAAGGCCCAACGTTCCTCACCCACCTCCACCGCCAACTGATTCAACCCGTGAGTATCTTTTCTTCCCTTATTAGATGTACTTCCAGAACAAATGCTCCCTTTCAGCGCAAGAACCCGTCCCGCGAAACTTTATATTAGTGTAATATTATATTTATTGAAATGGTCTTTTTATAAACTCTTGTCTATTTACTGCTTTTGTTTAACTTTGCCAACATGCTTTAATTTACTTGCCAATTTTCGCAAAAAACCATTACATAGGTGTTGACAGATAAACGCAATTATGAAACAAAACTCAACCCCTGATAAATCGGGCAGTCCAGAACTCCCCCACATTTAAGACTCAATTCACAATACTTGAGTGATGGCGAATAAACAAAATTCAAATCCGCCAAGAAAAAAATGAGTGATTCCGAGAAGGCAACAAAACCAAAGCACTTGATATGCAACACACCTCGTGGCAAAGATTAAAAGGCCAAATCATACCCCCAATAAATTGGCAGTTCCGAAAAAGTACAACAAAAAATTAAAACACTTAATCTGCTGTACTCACCCATGTCGGCGATATAAAAGAAAAAATCAAACCCCCAATACAGTTGGCGTTCCGAGTAAGTGCAAAAAAAATTAAAGCACGTTAACATAATCAAATAAACCACAGAACCGAGATAGCAAAAAGTCGTATATCGAAGGGAGCATGATCTTTTACGGTAAACAAATCTATGCCCAAAAATGCCCCTTGATATTTTCTTTTATTCATCTGTTCTGAATAACATCTCATCTTCCGGCCGTTATCTACTCTACTCATATCGCGTGGGACTCTGCGCTCTATCGTCTTCCCGCAGCCTATCTTTAAAATATACATAACAGGGTGGTGAGAACTGGCAAAGAATCTACACATAATACATACTCCATTCCAAGGTTTGTTAGGCTCTTCCCTCAACATCTTCTAGCGCAAATGTGCCTGTTTCGATTACCTTCATAATCTTGTATGGTCCTTCACGATTGCTAGTTAATTTTCTAGTTGCAGATCTTTGCCAGTGCTCCACCTTGCGTAAAGCCCAATCGCCCTCTAAGAATTGGCCGACGCCTACTCGGCATATC